>JAABKJ010000090.1:0-61015 GCA_011634705.1 Andricus grossulariae | reverse complement strand
ACATAAGAAGCCATAGAAACACGAGAGCTTGCATGAAAAAATGCATGGACGTGAAGGAAGCTAGAGTAGTATGCCAGAACAGAAAAGTTTGGCGACAAATAGTTTAGAAAAAGAATGTGAGTAGAGTGAATGCCGCCTGAAACAAAGACCTTGGATACTAATAGGCCCAAGTGGGAAACCACTCATAACAACTTTGTGAGGCTCTTCGCGTGTGGTGATCGTTAGAGAGAGTGATCAGCAACCTGGATCGGAGCAGTTTTGCGGAACGAACGTGTAATTTAAATAAATAACACGAGAATTCTAGATCAATCTAAAATATCTATACTATACACCTATATACCTATCTACGCTATACCTATATACCCATCCACACACTACTACATTCCAACCGAGCAATCGACGCCTACCCCGAAAGGGAAATGGCTTAATGATATAATAATATGATATAAATCTCATCATAGGAACAAGTTTAACTTTTTGGTTAAAATTTTGTTCTACTTCCCCCAAAAAAAAATCAAGATAGTGAGTCACCTTTTTTACTATGGCCTTTGATTCCTTTTGACCCCTGACCTTTGGGATTGGACCTATGCAACGTGACCTTTCACTTTTGAGATGCACAACGTATGATCTCTCACCTTTGGTCTTTACTTTCAACCTTTCACCATTTACTTCTGACCTATGAGCTCTCACATTTGACCTTCATAAAAAAAATCAGAGAAAAATTAACATTTAAAGTATCAAAACAAAGTGGCCACTAGGGTGAAGACCATGAAGTCCTTTTTTGTTTGATTTTCCAAAACCTTGACTCAGAAATTTCTTTCTTTTGGCGCGCAAATGATTCCATAATTTTGCCTGAATTTAAAGAAAATATTTAGAGGTCGCTATGGAGATTTGTATGCCAAAAATTCGACTTTTTAAAGTTTTTGAATTTTCATTTCCAAATTTTAATTATCCTATCTTGTACATTAGGGGAGAGTGAGGTATGGTGTCCGTGTGGGGCATGGTGTCAATTACAAAAAACGCCCACGTTTGTGGATTTCCATATTAGTTTTTTGCATAGAATGACTTTCTGTGTTTGGAAAAATAGTGATGTGATAAAATTTTGGTTTTAATGTACGTATCAGAAGAGTTATTATGAAAAAAAAAACAGTTTTGATGGAAACAGATGGCAAAGTCTTTGGCAGAAATTAAGCACACACAGCATAGCTTGAAATACTTGAAGCATGAAAATATTAGATTCTAATAGGTAAAGTATTTCTTCAAACTTCTGGTATCATAAATCGTTTTTATAAACGTTCTGAATGTATTAAAATTAATAAAATCGTAAAACATGACATGCGGGGCATGCTGCCTGCAAAATTTTGTGGAGATATGGTAACAGTGCTTGACAACAGGTCAGTAATTTGATCGATAATATAGAAAAACTCAGAAATTTATTTATGTCCTGTCTAATAAAATTCGAGGTTGTTAATAATAAAGTTATACAGATAGTGAAAATCGAAACGTGATTTGAAGTTATACTTAATAATAGTATGGTAAATACCAAGTTCACGTTTAATTACATTGAAATAGATTGTCATGTGAAATTCGTGATTATAACCTACAAATATAAAAATTGTTGTTATAAAGGTTATATATGTATTTACATTCCTAATTATAATTTCCTAAATTAAAATATACTTGAAAGGATGTCTGTTAAAGGAAAATGCAGATCTTTACACGCTGCATAGAATTTTCAAGTAGTAAGAGGTTATAACTAGGTTTCGCGACATACTTTATTTTGATTGATAAAAAACATTTATTTAGTGTCGATCATGTCTCGAGTAATTTTTTTCGTTATATTATACTGTCAAGAATTATTATATTGTACCCTTTTTATTCTACAACGTTCATATTCATGAAATAAACCAGTAGTAATATGACGGACACCATGCACCATGGTATGGGGTACGCTGATCGAAATGCGAGACAAACGAATTAATTAAATAACAAATAATGACGTTATTAAAAAACGGATTTAAGTAATGACATATGTATTCTGATAATGTGAGCTTCTCACCAAAAAATACAGACATCAAAATCACATTTCAATTATAATTTAAAGGACATTTCATCCAAAGCGTGACGCCATACCCCACTCTCCCCTACTCAAAACTAAAAAATGACATACATTTTTACCTATATCTTACGACTTAAAACATAATTTTTGTTAGAAACAACAATAACGGAAGCATCCCCTCAGGTCCCAGTGGAACGTTCCTGGAACGTTCCCAAGCGGCGGACATTTCACACGTTCCCGGAACGTTCGGTAACATATATTTGGTTGAAAATTTAATTATTTTGTTGGAAATGCAACTATTTTGTTAAAAAGTTATCTGTTTTTGGTCAAAAATTCAACTAATTGGTTGAAAGTTGAACTGCTTTGTTAAAAATTTATTTTTTTGGTTGAAGATTCATCTCTTTGGTAGACAATTGAACTATTTCATTTTTATAAAATTAATCTTCTGGGTTAAAAATCATATTTTGGGTTGAATACTGAACTGTCTTGTTGAAAATTCTTTCCTTTTAAGATTCATGGTTTTAGTTGAAAATTTATCTCTTTGGTTGCAAATTTAACTATTTTGTTGAAAATTAGTTTTGTTGGATGATGATTAATTGGTTAAAAATTAATCTGTTTTGATTGATGATTAAAATATTTTGTTGGAAATTCGTCTGTTTTTAAAAAAAAAAACACCTACTTGGTTTAAAGTTGAACTACATTTTTCAACATTCATTTCCGAAGTGAAACTTCTTTTGGGACGGGACTGAATTGAAAAAAACGACCGATCGAACGAACGGATATCTCTCTTTGTCTCTCTCTTGGATAGAAGTATACTTTCCATACCTTATACCTTCTCTCTCTATTCGCGTCGCCCTTTTGTGCGGAGATTCGCAATATTTGCTCTCAAGACTCCTCTTTGATATCCCCATTACTGCCACCCTAAGCAAAACCTGTAAATGCTCTCTCTCTCTCTTCTCTCTCTCACTCTGCACTCTCCTACTATAGGATCTCCTCAGAACTCATAATGATTGATTCCTCACGAAAAATTTCAAAGTTACTCCATCAAATTTTTACTTCTGCTGTGTGGTCCCACTGCCACGCACTGGTTTCTTTTTTATTGTAGATTTATATTCTCAGGTGAAAAATTGAATTGTTTTGTAGATAATTCACCTTATTGGCTTCATAATTCAACAATTTTGTGGAAAATTTGTTGTAAATTATTGGAAATTCGTCTTTGTTCGTAGAATATTACATTTTTTTCATGGAAAATTCATCTTTTTGGTTGAAAATTCAACTACTTGGTTAAACTACTAGTTTAAAAATTGATTTTGTTTAAGATTCACCTCTTGGTTGAAAATTAAATTTCTTTCAAATTCGTGTTACATCTTTTCGGTTAAAAAATAATTTTTCCATCTAAAAAAATAAACTATTACATAGCAAATTCATGTATTTTGTTGAAAATTCGTCTTTTTAGTTTCAAAAATTAATCTCCTTGGAATTCAACTGGTTGAAAATTGTTTTTTGATCTACTAGTCTTGAGTAACATTTTTATAGTCTTTAATTGTGAAAAATTATATCTAGCTCCGCTGGTAATTGAACCCAGTTCTACAGATTGCCGGTCTTGTGCTTTAACCCAATAAGTTGCGGAGTGGACCGAATTTATATTTCCATTCTTATTAAAAAAATATTGAGTTTTGAGGTTATGTTGACGACGAGTTTTCAACCAGTTGAAGGAGAAGAAAAAAAAAACACATTTCGAACAAAATATTTGAATCCTGTACCAAATAGATGAATTTCCTATTAAGAAAGTTGAATTTTAAAACAAATAGTTGAACAGTTTTTTGTCGATGGAATGACCGTTTTTGATCTAATAGTCTAAACCAAAATGGTTATAGTCTTCGGCCAGAATCTTCAGCGGAGCTGGATAGGAATTTTTTCACAGGTAAAAACTATAACCGTTTTGGTTTATACTAGTAGATCAAGAACGGTTATTCCATTGACAAAAATTCAACTTTCTTGTTTTAAAATTCAACATTCTTGATAGAAAATTCATCTATTTGGTACATAATTAAACTATTTTGTTAATTTTTTTTTCTTTTCCTTCAACTGGTTAGAAGTTCGTCTTTTAATAGAAAATTCTTTTTTTATGGTAGAAATGTCATTTTTATTGCTTGAAAATAAACTTTTATATTGAAAATTCAACTTTCTTTGGGAAACTTTGTCTCTTTTACTCAAAATTTCAACTATTTGGTTGTTAATGCAACTGTATGGTCAAACATTATTTTCGTTTTTGTTACAAATTTATCTTTTTTGGTAGTAAATTAATCTTTTTTAGTCGAAAATTCAGCCCAATTTTCGTGAAAAATCACCCTATTCCTCCTGTTTTGAGAGAATTTTGGGATACGCTACTTTTCGGAGTGGGGTGCTGTTCAAAAATAGCCCAAAATTGGTAATTTAGTTCATGGATGGCACCTTATATGCATCCCATTTTTAAATAAATTATGAACTGATTCACAAAAGCAGTCATTCACACACTCACAATTTTAGACTCATAAAATTGTAAATGGATTAAAAATAGAACACTATAGGCGTGAACAATGCTCGACTGGGTTCCTAAAAGATCTCTATAGAGTGTAGAGCCTCACTAGCGCCCTACTTGCGCCTCACCAGTGCCCTATTCGAATCTTCCCCGCATCACACTGTCTCTAGACTAGAAACGAACTAGTGCGCGAATTGGGTGAAGCACGACTAAAGTCCTATGAAGCCACACCAGCGCCTTGACAGTACCTTCCCAGAAACACCAGTACTATAAGAACACTGCAATTTTACAGCCCTACTAGCACTCTATGAACTCCTCAAGAGCGCCTTCAGAGATTTTTTGACGCTATACCAGCGCCGCCAATCTGAGGCCCTTCTATCGTCCTCTCAGCGTCTTGAGAGCACATTCTCAAAGACTTCAAAGCACTAAACATTACAGTGGGTCGAAAAAAACCTTTCTTTCGAGCAGTGGATTCTAATAGCGGCTAAAAGTTGTATTTGCCCAACAGTAGTAAGCCATCCAAATTTTGGTTGGATCGGATAATATTTTCTGTTCCGTATGTGGATTCGAAAATATAAATTTTCTTATGGGACAAAAAATAATGGTTAATTTTTGGTAGTTACAGTTTTTGATAGTAAATATGCATATAAAAATAGAAATTAAAATAAGTATTCTCAAGTTAGAACTTTCTTAAAATGTTTCAAAAATCTAATTTTTTGGATTATTTTAACTGCGCATTTGAACAAAATTTAAAAATCTCGTGCTTGAAATGTTTTTAGCTTAAATCAGAGGAATACGTTATTATTTTCCTGTCATACAAACAAAAATTTTTCGTAGTGTACAAGATCTAAACATTGTTGAAGAAAGGCTAAATTCAGAATTTTTAAATTGAGCAACAATTTTTTGATGATAACAAAATAATGGAATATTTTTTCGATCACAGATGAAGAAATTTAAGGCAACACATGTTTAAATTGTTGTATAAAAATGTGTAGTCAACACAGTCCAAAAACTTTTTTGTTTGCACATTTAAAACAAGTTCTTGCTTAAAAAAAATTAATTTTTTTATTTTATGATTTTATTTTATTATTCACTACCGAAAACTATGCATACCAAAAATCCAACATAATTTTTTGGCCTACAGGAACTTTTTAAACAATTTTAAAGCATTTGGATTTTCAAATCCATATACAGAACAGAAGATATTTTTCGATTGCATTAACATTTGAAGGAAAAATGCACCTCTGCTGCTGGGAAAATACACCTCCTACCGAATATTAGAATTCGCTACCCAAAAAAGGGTTTTTAAGTCCACTCTACTACTCATACGCTGCAACTATAGAGCCCTACTAGCACCCTATAAGCGCCTCGCCTATTCGCTCGGTTTTCATAATGAATTCTTAACTTCTAAATTTTAGTTCTTTCGAGAAAAAAAACCGCATTTAATCGTTTTCAATTTTTAAAGAATTGAAGTTATTCTGTTGAGTTTTATGCTTGAGGAATACATAAATATTAAGTATCAATTTTAAGGTATTACTTTCGAACTATATAAACACAAATACTTCCGATTTAAAAACTCTCAATGTGATTAACTCAGAAACTGCAAAGTTAACTTTCCTACAAAAACTTTTTAACTAGGAACTTTTTGAATTGAAAATTTGCATAAAAATGTTTCAATTTTCATCATTCAATTGCAGTTTAATCATTTTCATTTTCGAAAGTATTCAAGTTTGAAAATGAAAACATTTAAATAGTTTGAATTGAAAGATTTCCATTTTCAATCAGGGATTGTTCAAAAAATATATAACGCCTTTAGGGGGGATGGAGTCACCTCATGCGCGACGTCGGGGGGGGGGGGGGTCAACATTGTCATAAAAGAGCATTAGGTATTTTTTGGACCGACCCCTTATAGTAATTTAAAATTATAAGTTGGAAAGACATTTAATTTCATACTCATTGACATATTGGAAGATGAAAATATTGAATATTTTCAAATGCTTTATAATATTCTAATTTCAATAGTTTGAGCATTAAAACTTTAAATATTGGAAATTTCTAGATGGTTGCGTATGTGAATTAAAATAATAATAAACAAGTTGTAAGTATACACATAATATTAGAAGTCATCAACACTCTTCAATTTAAAAAAAAACTCTTTCAATTGGACGTTAAGGTTTGAATATATTTATAGAAATGAAAGCATCCTCATTTTGAGAATGTCCAGCCGTAAAGCGTTGATGTTTGAAAGTTTGTTAACAGCCTGAAATTAACAGTGGGAAAATAGTCCCATTGTTAATTTTAACTATTTTTGGAAGAGAACTGAAGGCGAACTTTAGAACAAAATATTTCAGGTTAAAATTGTTTATTTTACAATATCTATTCAAGGTATTATGTTTTTACTTTCTCTTTAGGTGAAAGTGGCCATTCTTATTTTATCCTGATGACGTATGGATTATTTTATCCCTTGAAGGATTTATTCAATTGTATATCACATAATAAGTAGGGATAGACAGGTCTTTACGTGGAGTTCAATGTTCGCAAGGACGACCTGAAAAACCATGGCCTATATTTTATTCAAAATCAGCATGTTATGAGACTGTAGCTCCGTCTGAAAAGTGAGTTGTAATGTTTATAATATACGTTTATAATATAATATAAGTCTAAGCAGTCATCTCCTCAGATGTGATGGATAATCTCGTATGGCCAGAAGTTTGAAAATGGTTCGGTCCGAACTAGAGTATTATATTTATAAATATAGATATATATGTCAACAGTACGGTTAGAGAATACATTGTGCGTTATTCTAATGCGTTCTAGTGCGTTAGGAACTAATAATCTGTTAGCAGCTGACACCGTTCGGTAAAGGGGTATCTGAAGCTTACTTTTCAGGGGGCGTTATAGGCTCACAACATTATCGTTTCAAATAAAACGTTTCTGTTTAAATTTATTTTGTAATTGTACAATTTTTACTTTTTGAAACAATTTTTTTCTTAATTAAATTTTTACGTTCTCATCATTTAGATGGAATGTCTTAGATTCATGTGATTTTGGACCTATCCAGTTTTCGTCAATTCTCGACATTTTGAGACCCCCTGAGTCAGAAAAAATAGTTTTTACGAAAATGCCTGTCTGTCAGTCTGTCTGTAGTCTGACGACGCGATGACTTTCAAAGGTATTTTTCTAATTCAAATTTCCGTTTGCACACTGGTTCGTGGTCCAAAAAGACAGGCCAAGTTCGTTAGCCAGGCTTCTGCTACCAGAATTTATGGTTTTAGCCATGGAAAATCAAACTGTAAAATGTAATAATTCAATATTCCGACGACACTACGAAAGATACGGTGAAAAGACAAGAAGCCAAAATCGAAAATTCAAATTTGCAGCTAAACAACGCAAAAAACGATGAAATAGGCCACAACAAAATTTCTCGTCTTGAATAAACCTACAAAATTGCTCCCTACTTTTTTTCAATAGCACCCATAGTTTGGCGGAAAAATTTGAATTTTTACATTCTCATTATTTAGATGGAATGGGAAAGGGTACAACTGTGCACGGAGCAACTGTGCACTAGCCCATCTGTGCACGCCGGTGGCCACTGGTACAACTGTGCACGTTGTTAGCCACAGGCACAACTGTGCACCGGCCATCTGTGCACGTCAAAATTTCTACGTGTACAGTTGGGAGTCTGCCATCTGTGCACGTGAACTGTTGCTAGGGTACCATATGTGCATGTCTAAAAGTTGACGTGCAAAAATGGTATTCTCCCAACTGTGCACGTCTCAAATAATACGATCAGATTTGAAAGTTGCAAATCCACGTGCAAAGATGGGATACTCCCAACTGTGCACGTCTTAATTTTCCAGGGGTACAACTATGCACGGAGCAACTGTGCACGTCGAGGGCCGGTGGTACAACTGTCCACATTGTTGGCCACTGGCACAACTGTGCACGTGCACGGATAGGGGATTCCCAACTGTGCACGTCCCAATGGATACTATCAGGTTGTTAACGCACAAGTCCAGGTGCAGGATGGGATACTCCCAACTGTGTACGTCTCAATTACTGCGATCAGATTTTCTACTTGAAAGTCCACGTGTATAGACGGTACCCTCCCAAATGTGCACGTGGACTTTAAAATTAAAAATCTGATCGCACTAATTGAGACGTACACAGTGAGAAGGGTATCATCTGTTCAAGTGGACTTATAGGTAAGGGATGATTGTTTTAATCGAAACGTGCTCGTTTCGGAGGGTACCATCGTGCACGTGGACTTTCAAATGAAAATTCTAATCGTAATAATTGGGGTTTGCACAGTTGGGAGGGTACCATATGTGCACGTGGACTTTATGCGGAAGATGATTGTATCAATCGAGACGTGTACAGTTGGGAAGGTTCCATCTGTGCATGTGGACTTTCAAGTTGAAAATCTGCTTGCAGTGATCAAGACGTGCACAGTTGGGAGGTTACCATCTGTGCACATGCACTTTTGGGTGAAAAATAATTTCATTAATTGAGACGTGCGCAATTGGATGGGTACCATCCGTACACGTTTTAAGTGAGACTGATGATTTTAAAACTTCTAAGTGAAAAATCTGATTGCATTAATTAGAATGTGCAATGTCGGTAGTCTCTCACCTGTACACGTGGACTTGTAAGTCAATAATATGATCGTATCAATTAAAACTTTCCCAGTTGGGAGTCTTCCATCTGTGCACGCGTACAGTTGGGAGTATTCCATATGTGCAGGTTGAAATGTCAGTTGACAATCTGATAGCATTAATTTAGACGTGCATAGTTGTGATTCTCCCATCTGTACACATGCACAGTTAAGAGTATCCCATCTGTGCACGTGGACCTGTAAGTTGAAAACCTGATCGTATTATTTGAGACAAACGTGCACAATTGGGAGTGTCTCACCTGTGCACGTGCACAGTTGAGTGTCCCATCTGTGCACGTGCACAGTTGTGCCAGTGGCCAAGAACGTACACAGTTGTACCGCTGGCCCTCGACGAGCAAAGTTTGGAATGTCCAATGTGTGCACGTGCACAGTTGAGTCAGTGGACAAATTTGATTTGCACGCCAAATTCGAGACGTGCACAGATGGCCCGGTATTGCAAATTTCACCTAAAGAGAAAGCAAAAACATAAAACTCTAAATAATTTTAACCTGAAATATCTTTTTCTAATGTTCGCCTTCGGCTCTCTTCTAAAATTAGTTACAATTAGCAAAAATAATATTTTCCTCGATTTTATGAACCATTTTTAAAAATTTCTATTCTTTTATTTGAGATAACTAGTTGTCATCCTTAAGCGTTTCAAGCAATTAAATTTATTTACAAAATTAATCAATGTTTTAAAACTTTTTATTTTATTTCAACAAAATTGTCGCTGGGTAGTTTAGGATCTAAAAAATAGCTTTTTAGTTTTCAATTTTTACAAATGTTTACACGCTTTTAGTCATAAATTTGTACTATATAAAATCAAAACTGAAGTAAATTATTCGCTTAAAGCAATCGAAAACCTTAAGCGACCTAGCTGGACGTTAAAGCATTTTTTTTTAATAAGATAAAAATTAGTAGATCATTTTTTCGCTAAATGAACCCAAATTGAGGAGTAATATTTTAGAAATTCAAAAATATTGATTCCTAATTCGCACCCCAATATAATATGTATATATTGAAAGAACATACCTATGTGTATTTCGAGTTAAAAAATTAAATATTTGGATTTTTGATCTAAGATCGAAATGAAATCTACTTTCTTATGAACAATTGTACACAAACAGAGTATGAAAAAGTTTCACAAATCAAAATTAGATTTCCAAACTACCTCGTTTTCGGCTCATTAGAGACAAATAAATAACGAAAGGAAAAACCAGGGAGAAAAAGGAAAAAGTCAACCAAAACCAACCTCTCACTTTTTCCTTATTCTTTTTCCGTCTTTTTTATACTACGAGGGAACCAAAATGTTTCGAGATCAATTTAGATCTCCTTATCAGGGATTATTTATAGGAAAACTACAAGGTTTGATTAATAGAATCGCATGCCAGTTAAAACTCACATAATATACCTGCAAAGAAGAAACAGAAATATTTTGTACAAAAAGTTACTTTGTCTAATGTTGCATTCATTAGTGAAAAATTAATAAACATATAAAAAATATTTTATATAACAAGAATAAAGAAACAATTTTAACACAATAAATTAAATCCCTATGTATAAATGTACACATTATAATCTAATATTTTTTTCACAGTTCTTACGACACTAACTAAGTTCCTTTTAATCGTTACAATCCCAGTCTCAAGATTAAGGAAGTTTCATTTTAATGTATATTCAAAAATTGAAAATTGAAAGTTAAAATATTCGAAAGATAATTTTTTAAATTTCTCAAAAAGACAAGAAAATTAATCTCCCGGTGAATAAACTCATGATTCGTTCCAATATGCAGGGTTTGCTCATGAATATTTTCAGAGTTCTTTTAATTGAGGCCAAATAATTTGTACCTCAACTTCTTGAAAGAAATCTTTTTCTTTACATTTTTTTGTTTAAACAGTGTTTTAAATATTATAAATTTTAGAAATGTATAAATTATTTTGGATTGCTTCTTTTTCTATTTGGAAAATGTAAACATCTAAATAGATTGGTTCAGAATCAATCACAAATATTTGGACTTCATTATCTTATGTTTCTATTATTTGCTGCTCTATAGCTCGCACATCTGTCGATCCGTCTGCGGATTCTTCTCCTTTCATTCTACTGAAACCCTAAATTGTAAGGTTTCCCCTCGCTTCGATTTAGTAAAATTCACCTGCTTTCTTCTAACACTGTCAAGTTCTTCCTACAGTTCAATAGGAACTTCATTTGATATTTAAAACTGACCTTCAGTGTAATTTCATGACTTATGGTAATTTTGTATTATTCCTGAAAGTTTGACGTGAGGGACGCTCATTTACACTCTTACTATATCAAGTTCCATAATTGAAGGGTTTCTTTTCAAGGTGTATTATTTCAGATATTGTGCCATGCTATGCTACAGAAGGAAGTACATTTGTGTTCTTTGCAATTTGATATAAATGAAAATATTACATTACGTAGAAACTGTTGAAATTTTAAATTTACTTCTGTGAATTGCAAATATTAATTTAGTTTCTAATCTAAGCTTTAACATTGAACAAAAATTTATTTTAGAATCCAATAAAAAAAGTAGTCTTCAAAAATTCACATGAGAAGTTCAGAATGCTATATTTAAACTTGAACTCCATCTTTCGTTAATATTATTGGCTCATAAAAATCTTAAGGTATGAAAATAATTAAAAATTGGTGTTCAGATATCATTGGAAATATACATTCTTTGATTGCTTCAAAATGTTAAATTCACGAAAGTTATTGAAAAGATAATACAAAATAAATGATTTATTAGGTGTAAGTTACTGGTGGGTTAATTCGAAATAAATGCCTTAATCAACTGAAAAGTTACTGATTACACCATTAAAAATTACTTAATTGATCAATGAAAAAAATTGTCAGGATAAAAGATAAGTAGTGAACAGACTTGAATATAGTTATATCAAGTTTAAAAATGAGCATTGTTGAAAATTATTTATAAAATCAAGGAAAATATTCTTTTTTTTAATTGTTATTAATTTTAGAAAAAAATTGAAGGCGAACTTTAGAAACAAATATTTCAGGCCAAAATTGTTCATTTTACAAACAGTCCTTTTGATAAATAAAATTGTGTGTATTTAATAAAAACGTACCAAATCTTTCAAGGAATGAAATGATCCCTGCATCATTAAGATTAAATATAAATTGCAACTTCAACCTAAAGAGAGATCCAAAATCATAAAACTCTAAATGGCTATTGTTAAATAAACCATTTTAACGTGAAATATTTTGTTCTGAAGTTTACTTTCATTTCTTTTATAAAATTAGGCACTATTAACAATGCGAATAATATCTTTGATTTTATCAATCCTTTTTAACGATGCTTACTTTTGAACATGAGATAAATAGTGAACATTTTATTTGTAAAGGTGACCGAGAACCGAACACTGTAGAACTTCAGAAAGGTCTATGACTTAATGTCTCTATGTAGTAAATTTTGAAAAAATCTTTCAATATAAGTTTACTTTTTTTGAGTTTATGTTTGAAAGTTAAAAAAAATATATATTTTATCGTACGTCATAAATTGAGCCGTTCTCTGGAAGAACATCTTAAGCCGACTTAAGTTCTTTTAAGTGTGCGCACACTGTCGGATGCTGAAAAAATGTATTCAAACAAATACTCCAGTGTATCAGTTTGTTGTAGAAAAATAATAGATTGTGCTAAAATCATTCTCCTTTATCATCAGATTGATATTTAGTAACAAAAATGGTCAATAATTGAAGATTTGTGAACAATTTATCAAGTTTTAAACAATTTTGTAATCTATTAAGGTCCATGGGCAGACAGAAACGGCTTCACTGGTGTATTTATATAAATACATTATTTTTCACAATCACATAAAATATTAAATATCATCATTATGTTTTTTAAATCTATCTTCAACAATTCTGAGCATCCTCACCTTACAGTACCTCTGATTTTATTGGGGATTTCACTGGGTCCAAAGGACCCAATAAGCCTTCTAACGGCCCTAGTCACTAAAACCAAAACAATAATTTAGCTATTTATTACACTTCTGTATCACTGGCGTGCAAAATGTTTACTTTTCTTAGGATAATGTAATAATAATTGTCTCTAATAAGTTTTCTACGCACTCTCTTAATTCAGCCGTACACGTTGTCGTCCTTCAGCTGGTTATAGATATGACACTGGCACTCATTACTTTTGTACTAACCTTTGCATTATTGTTTAAAAACAATAAATGCACAGCAATAAATGAGGGATGGGCTGTTATATAATAGGATTTAATATATTTTGCCTAACCGTGGAAAGGTACGTCATTCTATAAACGCGTCACGCTGCTCAAAGTCAAGCCCAAGTGGCTAGGGGCTTCCCGACTTTCACGCTAAACATATTATATTTCCTGCTCATGGCAGCCAGGCCAAAAATATTTCTTACGAAAGTTTGTTTTATCGTCATCTCGTTCTTACGAGAAGACTGGGTGTTGATATCTTGGCCGCGTGGAGCGCTATATCACTGGTATGATCACTGGTTGACTCTATCATTTGACGTGACTGGTATATTTCAGTAACTGTTTTAGTTGAGTCACTTACTGCTTCACCGACTCAAAATAGGAAAATCACTGGTTCACCAGCGATGACACAAAATACTGATTCAACTATAGTGCCAATTTTACTGTTCCAATTTAAGAGAGCGACGAAATAAACCGTATGCCGAAGAATACATGACGTGACATGACTAAATGCTTTACAGGCAGGCTATGCTTTACAGGCTAATGCTTAACAGGTTAAAGAAAGGTTTACAGAAGTTTTTAAAGATATTGGCTTTACCAAAAATAAAATGATAAAACACTAAATTTAGAATTATTAATAGAAAAATTAGTTAATGTTTTCAGATGCACAATTTGTTCTTAAGCAATATTTGAACGTCATTAAAGATATATTGAAGGGTTAGGAGAGTGCAGTGCCAAAATTTCGAGCTATAATGATCACTATCATACAATTCAATATTTACTGTGTTCATTTATTTCCTAAAGTCTAAATTTTCTCTTGGGCTGCCAATAACCGGTGCTTTTACCCTAGGGATGGACTAAAGTGGATAACAGAGGATTTTGTATAAATTATTTCTCGTGACTGAAGGGTGGCTTACTACTAGTGTCATTGCCCTATAGCACTGCCTTTAAGTTGTCGTCTCTCACAAAAAAGTGTCTTGCTTTATGCTACCTGAACCTAGAAAAAATTGATTTCTCGAATGAGTCTAACGATCATATAATTTCCACGCGTTATCGCCGCTCTCAAAACGAGGACCTAACGATATAGTAAATTGACAAAGTGTACTTTGCGGTGAACTCGCAAACTACTTTATCGCGAGCAACTTGGAGATAGCAGTCGCGTAATGGAAGGCAAGTTCGATAGAGGGAGAGAGAGGGTGAGTAAAGTCTGAACAGGTAAAGAGGGATAGTCGAGGGGAGAGAGTTCGGACACATAGGTCACGAAGGGTGTTACCCTTGAGCGCATTTGAGTCCTGGCTATTGAACATGCATTCTGCACGTATTGAAGTATATATATATATATATATGGCTACATATGTACATATATGCCATTCCTGTGGTGCATGTGTGTGTACGTGGGCACAGACAAAACTGCCGAGCTCTTAGCAGTTTCCCTTAGACCAAACGAGTAACACCGAGGAATAATTTATAGCGCCCTGGTGTGTCTGATTTAGGTCCCGATTCGGACGAGAGTCCCTAGGGGAGATTAGGGGCATGAGATGAAATTAGCTTGCCTGACGTTACGGCCCGGGCGATGCGAATCTCCAGGGGCACGGCATTCGCTCGTGTCTGCAATCAACTAGAAATATCTGAAAGTCACTTCTTGACTATATCATCCACTTTGGATTGATGTGGATTTGAAAAGACGGTAGAGACTTAGAGAGTACCGTCTACCACATACCACCCACTTTTACTTACATATAACTTTTCCTGAAGGTCGAGCATCTCAAACAAATTGACAGCGGAAATGCGCGACGCTATTAGTCTTGATGGGAAGATTTAAATGCAAGGGGAATAAAGAGAGTCTTAGATCTAATCTAAGAAAATTAGAATCGATGAGTGTTCTTGAATTTTGAATCAGTAGAATTAGTCTGCGCTGTGTATTACTACTTGAAATAATTGCAATAATTCTTGTCTTATTGGTGCAACTAAGATTGCATTTAAGCATTAGCATTGCTAGATGCTATAATTTAATTTAAAACTGCACAATTTTAAGTGTTTCAAATTCAAAAATTGGGAGCTATCATGACTCAGATGGTATTGAGATTGTCTTATGTTCCAATACTGCATGCAGCTGCAGCCTTGTTAGCCACGCTGACTGAATGGAGGCTGGATGTGTTTGCAGAAAGCTTCGTTTATGTCCCTTTTTGTACTACGTCACGGATACCATACAATTTATAATAAACCCTATAGCACATTCGTTAAAGACCCTGGCAGTTGATGCAACTAGAAACATTCAATTAATAAAAAAATAAAAGTAAAAGAAAATAAACATTTATAAATGAAGTATGAAATTCTTAATTTGTATAATTAAAAAAAAAGATACAATTTGTTATGACTTTAGTTATGAAATAGACATAACTCTAATAAAAAGGGGACAGCGATACTTTTTTTGCTCCACTTTATTAGATACTGCCTTACATTTCTTACTACAGTTTAATATTAAGCTATTTTTAAAGCAATTTCTCTCAGCTATACGTTCAAACGAAAGGGGGAAAGTTTCACGTCTTAAGGCATAATAATAATTATATATATTGTGTGTATGGTTATGTAGATATATTTGAGGCAAGAAATATATGCGTGAAAATCAGGTTTGAATCACTCTAAAGAATATTAAAAAATGAAAAGCTACATTAGAATATCGGTCAGCATTTTATTTCTCTAAACTAATTGGTTACCGCTAAATCGTTATCAGCAAAAGTGAATTATATTCGACAAAAGTATATTTTATTTTTGAAACAGCATTTTTTCAAACAGTCCCGACTCTTTGATTTTTATATCTATGAATTAGCTATATGTGTCGTCGTAATTTTCAAACGTCATACCAAATTGAAACGCCAAGTGGAATTTTTTGTTCATCAATTAATATGGAGAAATTATATAAGTTCAAATCAAAGTTTTGGAAAAGTTTACAAATTTAACAACGAATTCTGCTTTCAATTACTTTTATTTTTATTTCAATTAGACTTTTTCAATCTGTCTAATTTCAAACTAAACTGCTAAATCAATGATGAATTTCAAATCTCTGTGAACATTATTCCTATCTACTTAGCGCTATATTCAGACTTCCAAATTTTTGATTTCAGCTATATAATATCTTTGCCTTACGGGTTGTACGATTTGCAAATGTGATTCATTAATAATAATACTGCCATGTAAAACAAGAAAGCGGCAAACTACAGTAAACTACATTTAAGATTTCGCCCTCTGATTCACAATTATTTCGAATATATATGAATAGATGAGAATCGCGAATCATTAGACGAATCCTAAGTTTAGTTACCGCTTTCTTGTTTTACACAGCAGAATAGTCAAAATAAATTATGCTGCAAATCCCTATTTTAAAGATTATGCCAATATCGTTGGTTCGTTTCGAACGATATTGGTGGACATATCGTTGGTACAGTGGCTATACATTTTTTCCATGAACCCTATATAGTATTTCATTTTTATTCAAAAATGGATTTTATTTTGGCTTTACAATCCTTTTTCTCGTTCTACAGTTATTACAACAGCAGATATTTTGATTGAGTGAAATAGTCAATTTATACTGTCCAATTCGTAACATTAATCTATTTTTTAATATTTCTCATTACAACGTTTGCCATTCGAATTTTTATAACTCTGAGTGGCACAAATTTCAAATTGTTTAATTTTGCATGTTTCAAATTAAAAATATTAGATTATTAATTGCTAAACTTCAAAACAGATTATTGATTTGGGAAATTTTCAATTCTAAACAAATTTCGCTTTAAATTGTTTCAAATTTGAAAGAGTAATTTGGAATTGTAAATTTTCAAAGGAATTTTTAGTTTTGAATGCTTTTTAAAAAAAAAGTTATTACATTTTGAACATTTAATATTGAAATTTTCAAATTTCAAATTCTCCAATAAATCTATTAAAATTTAAAACTTATATAGCACATTGACCTCTAAATTGGGAAATTTTTAACGCATCAATTCTTTACTGGAAAATTTCGTCAAATTCTACTGGAAATCTTCAATTTTAAGAATTTTTTATGCATAATTGCTCATTTTCTAAAACGATTAAAGTTTTTAATTTGGAGTTTTATCAAATATTGTTTCCTGCAGAAAATTTTATTTGAAAATGTCAATAACATTAAAAATTGCTCAACAATTGAAATTATTAAATTGAAACAATTATGGATTCGAGTTTTAGATTAGAATAGGTGCAGTTTTAACAGAAGATACGTATTCTTTTATTTGTATTCTTGAGGTCGCATTTTTAACGAAAGCGTTACGAGCTCTTAGATAAATTGATAGAACATCAACAGTTTTTATTTAATTAGTAAAATACCTAGGACCAAATGGAAAAGAATAAAGATAACGTTTGTTTCAAAATATTTATTACAATAAAGGATTAGAATAACAATATGATTTATCACTTAATCATAAAATTAATATAATTTTTGTGTTTCAATTTGAAATTGTGTAATGTTTAAATTTACAAACATCCATTTGAAATTTTTTAAACCCAGATTGTTTATTGTCTAATATTTAAATAATTTATAAAATGAAGGCATTACCCTGCATTACACTCCGCTTGACATTTTATTTAAATGCAATACAGAATACGACTAAGCGAATAAAATCACGAATGATCACCCATCTGAGCGCTTATTGCGTGACTCGTTCGGTGGGAATTGGAAAATGCTCTTGCTGAACAATTCCAGTAAAAACAGTGCCATTTTGTATTTGTACAAAAACTTTGGTTCCTGAATGCGAAGATTGATCGTGATCGAGAGGGTAGATAGTTGCAGTTGAAAAAGTGCCATTTGGCATTCCTATATGAACGCACTGTGTTGGAGCCCCAATATATTGGGGTGGCAGATCAGGGAGCTTTCGGACTTTTGCAGTAAAACTACTTCCATTTGGCATATGTATATAAACGTGTGGTTCATCAAGATGTTTTCGTGATCTTGTCCAGGTAGGAAGTTCATGTTTTTTGGCAGGTTGGAGAGTTCCACAAAAAACAGAGCCATTTAGCAGTTTCAAATAAACTGGGCTTCCTGGATGAATTGATCTAACAGAGTCTGCACCTAATTTTTTAAGAAAAAAAGACGATTTTTATGATATTTAATTACACATAGGGACCGTCCATAAACTACGTGACCAATTTTCTACTCTTTTCGACCCTCCCGACCCGTCCTGGATGACCATAGTTATGTCTTAAGGTGGGATTCCGTATGGGCGACAGAAACACGCGACTTGATTTGCGCGACCAGGTCAACAAAAATAGATTAATTTTCAACCAGAAGCTTTATCTTTGCCCGAAAGAATGATTTTCAACCAAAAGACGAACTATAAAGAAAATACATACATTTTCAACAAAATACATAAATTTACAACATAATACTTTAATATTCCACTAAACAGTGAACTGTGGTTATCTTTTTTTTATTCCTGAAAAGTTCCAACTAAGTAGTTGAATTTTTTAGCCAAAACAGATCAATTGAGGTGCCGGATGCAAAAAGGAGGTATCAAATTATTTTGCTGGAGTGGGGAGGCCCCTGGGCACTTGAGAATAAAGTTTTGAATTTCAATTTTTTAAATACGCATTCTTATTGAAAATTCAATTACGCATCTTTTTCTTCAAATAGAAAAAGTTTTCGCTTTTAATTTTTTGAATTATTTACAAAAAACTGTTTTTTTATCTGATTAAAATATTTCGCCTTTTTTCACTTCAACTAGTGACGAAGTCGTTACTTTTGAATATTTGTTAGTAAATTCATAATAAGTATGCATTGACATCTTCTGCGACCGATGATGTTAGAAAAAGTGGAAAATGTTTATTTAAAAAAAAAGTTAATAATTTTTTGCCGAGGCGTTGCACAATTCGTGCACATACAACTTTAATCGTTTCAGAAGTCGAGCGAATTTTGAGCAAGAAAAAAATATTAGTGAGAAAGTTGGTCAGAAAGGTTAAAAGAAGTTTTCTGGAAATTTTCAGCTCAATTGCAATAGTAGTTAACAAACTATTGATTTTTTAATTTTCCGGCGCGATCGATTATCTCCCGCGTAGGCTGCGATGCGGCCGGTAAGCCGTTGTTGCCCCAGAGTTAAGTGAACGTTCTCTTAGAGTACGTAAGATATTTTTTAATTCAAATGCAATACAACATGAAAAATCACATTTACCGAAGAATTCCCCAATAGTTCGGGTGCCGTTTTTTTTTTCACACGAAGGATTGATGCGCTCGCACGTCTATTTCGGGCGAGCACCCGAATAGTTGGGTGCTGCACGACTCAGTATGGTTTATCTTGATTTTTTTTGTTTTCTTTCTGATTGAAATATTTAAAAGTTTTCACTTCTAGAGACATAAGCTTCATAAAACTCTTTATAAAACTCTTTATAATAAAGAACATGTACACGTTTCCTTTCTTGTATCCCGCGTGTCCTCTGTCTCACCTCCATTATTTTTAAACGTGCCTGCATACTCTTTCTGATTTTTTTAAACAAAAAATAATCGTTGAACATTATATGATATTTTTTTTTTTTAAGTTATATCCGAATACGTATTATGAAAGCTATAAATAATTTCATAATATAAAGGCAGTGACAATTTTTACTTGAAAAAAAATCAGAAATAATTTTTAGATAAAATCTACTCTCGTTCTGAAGTGATAATCATAAGCTTGAACTAAGGAAAGTCTGGTTAAATTGACCAGTAAATTTACTTAAAAGTCTTTTTTGAGTCAAAGTTAAAAATCTTGTATTTTATGTGTTTATTGAAATAATTAATATTTAACAATTAAAGTTTGCGCTAAATATAGTATTTCTAATTTAATTTTTTTATTTTATTTATCTTCTTGAGTTTATTTATTATATATTTTTATTTTAATACCACCAAAAATGTAACACTAATGATTCTGAATCATCACTGCCCATTTTATATGACTTAGAATGAGTCCTGATTTTTTGTATTTTAAATAACAATTATCTGTACCTGACCGGCATCTATGACGGAGTTCCACCTAACGTTGTGTAGTAACGTCTTACCGACCGGATCGCAGCCTACGCAGGAGATAATCGATCGCGCCTTAAAATTAAAACATCAACAGTTTATTAACTACTATTCCAATTGAGCTAAAAATTCCCAGAAAACTTCTTTGAACCTTCCTGACCAACTTTCTCACTGACAGTTTTTTATTGCTCAAAATTCGCTCGAGTCCCGAAACGATCAAAGTTGTTTGTGCATGAATTGTGCAACGCCTCGGCAAAAAATTATTAACTTTTTTTAAATAAACATTTTCAACTGTTGCTAACGCCATTGGTCGCAGAAGATTTCAATGCAAACTTTTTATGAATTTTACTAAAAAATAATTAAAAATTCCGACTTCGCAGCGAGTTGAAATGAAGAAAGGCGAAATATTTTAATCCGATAAAAAAACAGTTTTTTGTAAATAATTCAAAAGCTAAAAAAGCTACAACTTTTGTTATTGAAAGAAATCATGCGGCATTCAATTTACGAAGTAAATATGTATTTTAAAAATTGAAATTCAAAACATTATTTTCAACAGCTCAGGGGCCTCCCCACTCCAGAAAAATAATTCTATATCTCCTTTTTGCATCCGGCGCCTCACTTATCCATAAAAATGTTAAATTTGTAACTCAAAAATATGATTTTTCAAAGAAAGTTAATATATAATCAAAAAATATTTTAAGTTAAAATAAAAAGAAACAGTTAAATTTGACCAAAAAGATCAATTTTCAACAGAATATTTGTATCATAAAGCCAAACAGATTAATTTTCAACAAAACGGTTTTATTTCTAACTAAAAATGATGATTGTTTATATCAGAACATTAATTTTCCACCAAAAAGACGAATTTTTAACAAAATAAATTAATTTTAAATCGAATAATTACATTTTCATTGAAAGAGATGACTTTTTCACACAAAAAAATGAATTTTTAACAAAGTAGTTCCACTTCCAACCCGGTAGTTGAATTTTTTCTACAAAAGATGACTTTAACAAAATAGTTGTATTTTTAACAAAATAGTTACATTTTTAACAAAATAGTTGCATTTTTAACAAAAGAATACGATTTTCAACCAAATGGAATTTTTTACCAAGCGAGAAGAATTCTGAACCAAAGATACGAGTATAATAGTAGACTTTTTATTTAAAAAGAGATTTAACTAAAAATAGCTGGATTTTGTTATTGCATTCTATTAAGTCAGTTCGCATTTAGAAAAAAAAAACGAGAAAAAGGGGAAGTATCTTGAATATAGGGGAAACAGAAGAATGCTTTAAGGAAAAGGGTAAAGAGGGGAATACGGGGTTGAATCATGCCAACCCCCGGTAAGTCACATTGCGGCCAATCTCATTTGCGGCAAGTCACATTTGGGACAAGTCACATTTGGGACAAGTCACATTGCGGCATCTCTCATTCGGACAAATTTCAAGTCCACACGAAATTGGCAAAAATGTGGCAAGTCACGTTTGCAGCGAGTCACATTTGTGGCTTGTCACATTCGGGAGATGTCAAACCATGATCAATGTCAATCTTCATATCGGGGGAGGGGGGGGGGCTGTGATCAGTCATAGAAATAATTTAATGCCCCCCTACTTTTTGATAATTTTTTGTTGACTACACATTTCTTCCGAATGAGATATGCCGCAATGTGACTTACCGCAAGGTGACTCGCTGTACATGTGACTTACCATGGATTGGTGTGATCCACACCCGGAGAATAAGGAAAATGGTGTGAGGTTTGAAATATGATAGTGATTTTCAAACTTATTAAGTTATTATAGAACTGATCCATTACACGGACACCCCCCCCCCGTTTCCAACCGTAGTTTTTGGCGCAACCTCCTCCTCCCTTCAAATTGGTAAAGTAGTTTATGGACTGTCCCCATATGTCTGCAATATTAAGTATAATGTCACAAAATTAAATTTTAGTTCAAAATTATAGAAATTAATACGTTAAAAAGTTCCAAATTATTTTCTAAATTCTCTTTTTGTTGAATTTCGTTCCAGATCCTAATGTTAATTTAAACATTCATTACAATTTGTGTGACGTACCTCTTTCTCATGATCAACGTTTATTTTTTCTATCTTCTGCCGATTTTTCCACATGTTATAGGGCTTTCAAAACAAAAAGGTATTTAATCGATAGCAATCAATGTATTTATTATTTAGGAAATCTTACTACTGTTAAAAGTATTAATTAAGCATAATTATACATCTTCATTCTGTAGTCCACCCTGAAAAAGGATTTGGTATCATGTTAGTACTAGAAGAGCCTTCCTTGCTTGGAATTCTTTATTTTGCACAATATTAGTTTCTGATGGTTATTGTTTTCTTCCTGATATGGTACCGAAAGTTTTCAGGGAAAAGTTATCTTTTTTCATCTGAATCTTGTCACGGTAGCTCTGAAAACAAGACGAAAGTCGGGGAAATCCAAACGTAAACAGGCAGGGCTGCATGAAACATTGCTGGCGTATTTGGACGCATGATGCAACCGGATGCAACTAGCGCGCTGAGAACGCGGCCCTCGAGCTGTCTATTACGTTTGACTGAGCACATCCCCTTTTTCGGCCCCGCGGCTCCTCTCATCGCGAAACTGCGTAGACCATCAGTTCTAGGAATGATGTATCCATATCTCGCCTTTTTGAACCAGATATGAGTCAAAGTCAAATAATTCCAGATAATGAAGTTTTAAATGTCCAAATATTAGCTAAAAGCTTATTCGCTTCTTTATCTTTAATCACTAAACATACAATTCAATTATTTAGTCTTATAAAATCTGAAAATATATATATAATGAGTTTAATAATGATTCAGTGATAATAAAAATTCACGAACGCATTAATATAGTTCGGAAAACCGCACACAGATTTACTACAGTCAGGAAATTCCAAGTCTTATACAATCCATGATGCATTTTACCACCAATATATTTTTATGACGTATTATTGTCCTAAAGTGGGTTTTATTCTGTCCTAAAATTTAATTCCTAATACTCCGTAGATGGCTTTTTTATATTTATTCTCACTAGAAAAATATGAAAAAACAATGTAGGGTTACTTTTGATTTATGAGAAACGTCGGTTGAAAGCCACGCTAGTGCAAACCTCAAGCTATTAACCAAAATAAGTCTTTGATGAAAAAATTAAGATTGGTTAACGCCTCTCATTTAGTTTGATATGATTCGACATCAAAAGCGGAAAGGCATAGCTAGATTTAAACACCATTGATAAAACAGCAGATTGATTGAATAATTCAAAAATGTCTACACAGCTTTCCAATTTCCAAGTAACTATAAAGATTAGAATTCATTCGCTAATGCTAGTTTAAATAGTTAAATGATTAGCAGTTTCTGATGAATAAATAGAACTGGAAGTATTAATTTTTATGTCAAATATAATGGAAAATTTTTTCATATACATTATTATATTCAGAGCAATAGACAGTTCTAATATTTTAATCATAAGGAAGAGACGCGTAATACAATTAAAAAATTAAACGAACTTACTTTTAAGTGAAGTTCTATCTTATTAGGCTATTTCATAATCACTGTCTGTGACAAGGAAGTTGAACATCTGCAATGCATAGCCAGTGAAAAAATGATGCTTGAATTGTGCAATAAATCCGGAAAGTTGGTAAGCCTACAACTTTTCAGCTGAAGCCTCATCCATTAATGCGTTTTTCACTTTTTAGTTAAATTTGACATTCATTTTACTGAGTATGCAATGCATGCAACGTCACATTGTATGAAGCCCTATCAATGTGTGGAAAAATCGACAAGAAGTAGGACTACATGTTGATCATTTCGGAAAAAGGACTTTATAATTTTAAAAACTTTCCGTCATTAGAAATAAACAATCGAAACTGGAAGCTTTTGTAAAAGCATACAATTAAAAAATTAAATAATTTTGTATCCTGAGCCTTTTGAACTAAACTAATGTTCACAATTTTAAACATGCCTTTAGGAACGGGTATTTTAAAACTAAGAGCATATCAAATATGGAAGGATTTGACTGTAATAATTTCTTCAATTCAACATCTTTAAAATGAATGATGTAAAATTTATCCATATTCGTTCATGTTGAAGCACGTAAAAATATTCTCAGAAAACTCCTAGAAATACCAGGAACAAGGAAAAATTAAAGATTTTCAAGCTTCAAATAAAAAATATTTCAGGTTTGAAAAATCAAAATTTAGAAGTTAAATAATACTAATTTGAAAAATTATTATATAATTATATTAACCATTGTATCATTATTGAAGTATTTCTGATTCTAAGTGCGTACATTTTCAGAAATTTTAACTACCAACTCGCAAAATTAATTACATTAAAATTTGAAGAATTAATGTTGAAAAAATAATGATTAGTATACATTGTCAACATTTCAAAAATGTATAATATTTATTACATATAAAAATATTATATTACACTCACATTTGAATTCAAGGAAAGCCACGAATGCATGCAGTAGAATGCCAACCACGATCTTCATTTTTATTGGATACAAACCGTAGAGACAATGATAGAGAACTGATCTCAGATATATGCAAAATTTATTACTACCACCCGAAGAATATTTAAAATAATTAAAATTAACAATGTGTTTATCCTTCGCGATAATTAGTAGACGCAATAAAGAATATGTCACGCTATAATGAAGCCAATATACTCATAAACGTTTTATAAAAATGAAGAATATTTTAAATTTTACAGCCAAACTATTGGCCCTATCAAAAAACAAATAAAAGTGAATTTTGTAGGTCTTCTTAATTTGTGGAAATCTACTGCTGGACTTTTTATCATATTTTGTTCTGTGCTGCTATAAAATTGAATTTCTTTTATGATATTTCCCACGTTTAGAACAAAAACTATTATTTCTATAAAAAAATGTTTGAAGAACATTTTGTTGAACTTTATAAAACAAAGAATCTTTTCTGTGTTCTTGATATCGTACCTAATGAGGTAAATATTGGCGGTTAATGTTGGTCTGATTAGAAAATCCCTTCGAAAGATATCGCGTTGCCAGACTACACACAGACTGACAGACATGTTCGTAAAAGGATTTGTTTTTTATAAAACTGTAGGTCTTTCATAATAAATGAGTGCTTCCAATACAATTGTTTATATGGTTTAACAGTTTCAGTTTCAAAATAATTGCATTTTAGAGGAATTCAGATTAAAATTTTTCAAACTTGTACGTTTCAAATGAATTAAACTTTTTAATGTGTCCTTGTATTCGTTACAAATTTTTCAAAGATTTCAAAGTAACTATTTCCAACGTTATAACGCCTTAAGTTTTAAATAGTTATATTTTCAATGCGCTTATTCACTGAAATGATACGTTATCTGTAACTTTTAGGGTAATTTCGTTACCATTTTAAAAAGTAATTTGTAACGTAACTTAGTTACGATTTTTGCAGTAACTTGAAACTTTCATTATAGTTACTTTTTGTTTTTTGTATGAGATTTATGAGTCAATTATGGGTAGAAAATTATTCTTTTTTGATCGAGGATGGCTATTTTGTTGAAAATTCGTATTTTTTTTCGCTGAATTCAACTGTCATTGATTTAAAGTGAAAATCTTTTTTGGTTAAAATAATATCAACTATTATAATTTTCGTTACGAATTAATCTATTTTGGTTGAAAGTTTAACTAGTTGGTTGGAAACTCATGTATTTTCTTAAAAATTCGACTATTTTTTAGAAAGTTCAACTATTCGGTTGAAAAAAAATTTTCTGTAAAAAATTCATATTTTCGGTTTGAAAATGCAACTGTTTTGTAGAAAATTGGTATTTTTGACTTGAAAATTCAATAATTTAGTGGACATTTGTTTTCTTGGTTCAAAATTCGGCTTTTTCTTCTCAAAAGTTACCTCTTTTGGAAAAAATATCCTTTTGTTTGTCAAAAATTCAACTATTACGGTAGAAAATTAATCTGATTGGGTTGAGGATTCAGCTATTTTGTTAAAAATTCAGAAGTTAAAAAATTCTAATTCGAAAAATTATTATATAATTATATTATTAATTATATCATTATTGAAGTATTTCTGATATTAAGTGCGTAAATTTTCAGGAATTTTAACTTCCAACCCGCAAAATAAATTACATTGAAATTTGGAGTATTAATGTTGGAAAAATAATGATTAGTATATATTGTCAACATTTTAAAAACGTATAAAAGTTTGTATATATGAAAATATTAGTTTACACTCACACTTGAATTTAAGGAAAGCCACGAATGTATGTAGTAGAATACCAATCACGATCTTCATTTTTCTTGGATACAAACCATAGAGACAATGAAAGAAAACTGATCTCAGATATGTGCAAAATTTATTATTACCACCCAAAGAATATTTAAAATAATTAAAATTTACAATGTGTTTATCCTTCGCGATACGTAGTAGACGCAATAAAGAATATGTCACGCTATAATGAAGCCAATATAATCATAAACGTTTTATAAAAATGATGAAAATTTTAAATTTCACGGTGAAACTATTGGTCCTATCAAGAAACAAATAAAAGTCAATTTTGTAGGTGCTTTTAATTCGTGGAACTCTACTGTTGGACTTTTGTATCGTATTTTGTGCTGTCCGCCTATAAAATTGAATTTCTTTTATGATATTTCCCACGTTTGAAATAGAAACTATTATTTCTATAAAAAAATGGTTGAAGGTCATTTTGTTGAACTTTATAAATCAAAGAATCTTTTCTGTTTGGTAGTTATCGTACCTGATGAGGTTTAGCGGAAAAGTTAAATTTTTATTTTTCTTAGATTTATTTTTTATAGATAAAACCAAAAATATTGGCGGTTAATGTTGGTCTGATTAGAAAATTCCTTCGGAAGTTATCAAATTGCCAGACTACACACAGACTGACAGACATGTTCGTGAAAGGCTTTGTTTTTTGTGTTTTTTGTAATACTTTAGGTCTTTCGTAATAAATTAGTGCTTACAATACAATGGTTTATATGGTTTAACAGTTTCAGTTTCAAAATTATTGAATTTTAGAGGAATTCAGATTTAAATTTTTCAAACTTGTAATTTTCAAAAAAAAAATCAACTTTTTAATGTGTACTTGTATTTTTTACAAATTTTTCAAAGTTTTCATGGTAACCATTTCCAACGTTATAACGCCTCAAGTTTTAAATAGTTATATTCTCAATGCGCTTATTCACTGAAATGATACGTTATCTGTAATTTCGTTACCATTCTAAAAAGTAATTTGTAACGTAACATGTATTTTCTTAAAAATTATACTATTCGGTCGAAAAAAACTTTTGTGTACAAAATTCATATTTTCTGTTTGAAAATGCAACTGTTTTGTAGAAAATTGATCTTTTTGGCTTGAAAATTCAATAATTTATTTAAAAAAATTTTTCTTGGTTCAAAATTCAGCATTTTCTTTTCAAAATTGACTTCTTTTGGAAAACAATCTTCTTTTTCCTTTTGTTAGAAATTCAACTATTTTGGTAGAAAATTATTCTGATTTGGTTGTGGATTCAGCTATTTTGGTAGAAAGTTCAACTAGTTGGTTGAAAAATAATGAAAATTTTTGTTCAAAATTCATATTTTCAGTTTGAAAATTCAACTCATTTGTTGAAAAGTGTTCTTTCTGATTCAAAAATTCATCTCTTTTGGTATCAAAATTTGTTTAGAGGGTACGGCTATTTTGTTAAAAGGTTGTCTTTTCTGGTTGAAAATTTAACTACTTGGTTGAAAGTTGAACTACTTTGTTAAAAATTTAGCTGTTTGGTTGAAAATGCATGTATTTTATTAAAAATTTAACTATTTTTGTAGAAAGTCAAAATATTAGGTTAAAAAATAACTTTCTCGTTGAAAATTCATCCTCTTGGCTTAAAATTTAACTCTTTCGTTCAATAGTGTTATTTTGGTTCAAAAATTAATTTCTTCTAATAAAAAGTTTTATCTTTTTTGGTTAAAAATAAAACTGTTTCCTTGAAATATGTGACTGACAAATTTTTCTTGGTTAGAAATTCAATTCCGCTATTGAAAATGCATCAAGTTGGTTGAAAATTCAACTATTTTGTTAAAAAGTCATCTATTTTGTTGAAGATGCATTATTTTTACTTGGAATGTTAGAAATTTAAAGCATTTAAAATTGAATCATATATCCGAAATTTGATACATTTTAGGTCCTGATACTTAAAATTATTACCTGAATTTCAGAATGGAATCTCAAATCTAGATAAATTTTATTGAATTTAATTGAACAAATCTTAAGATATAAAAATTATAAGCATTCTTTCTTATCGTCATGAAAATACTATTTTCAACTATTTTATCAGTCACAAATTATTATTTGCACAGTACCGTGATACGGAGGAATAGAATTGCTAGAATGAAATACGCGAATCGTAATTTTAACTTGAAATTCAATATAAAAAATCATTTTTAATGGCTGATGAAAATAAAGTCGATGAAACATGTAATGTTATTCTAAATATATATTATTGTTCACTTGCCGAAATATATTGCGTATTTATTATTTACTTAAAGTAACCTAGTAATTGTAACTAGTTACAGCTACAACTAATGTAACGTTCCTCAATAACGTAAAAATGCTTTACGGAGTACAATGTATTATTCTTGAAAAACATCTCAGGGGAAAGTATCCACGTGAAAGTGCACGTGAAATTCGGTCGTTATTTTAAAACAGTTCACGTGGAATCCGACGTCAACATGCGTTCAAAGTGAATGTAAAAAACCCCGTGTTTTTTTCAATCTCGACCACAAATTCGGATTCAGCGGCGAAAAATATATAGAAATTGTCTTTTTTGGTCCGCTGGGCCCAATAATTTGCGGCGGGCGAAGGGCCGTGGATTTCGTTTCGCCGAATCCGAACTCAGGATTCCAAAATTCTCTTTCATTCACTTCCTAACCTCAAAAAACTTGTCTTCGTATTGATTTTTTTGGTGATAGAAAACATGTTATCGAAAAATACAAGCTAGTACGGAAATTCTGACAGAGAATAAACATATAGCGGTTCGAAGTACACAGAAATTGTCTGCTCACTGCGGAGCAGTTTGAGCTCATCAGGGAGGCCACCTGGAGGGTGCTGGAAGGAGTGTCCCCAGATCAATGGCCAAAATTCGAGACTTCCTTCTGTAGGGAAGTGTCTTTGTATTTGTCGTAGCCAACCCAACGACTAGAGGTTGGCTACATAATACAGTGGCCGAGACAAGGCCCAGGGAAGGTGCAGACCTAAAGGTATGTGGGGTTGAGTTGCTCCAAAAGATGATGAAGGCTACGGCGTGGTTTCCAGGTAAGCTGAAAGACCCGTCTGTGGTCCTTCGGTGATTGGAGGGATTCCGAATCATCAGGCACGACCAGCTTGAGGAAGAAGACACAGCGTAAGGTACAAAGCAACTTCTATTTGTACAAATTCCTGAGTCCCATAGGAGTGCTCTTGCGGTCATCAACAACAGGCCCTTCTACCACTTTAGACAGGTCAACTTTAGGGTTGCCGACCAGGGATAGAAGGTGCCTGTCGGGAAACAGGAAGACCGGCAGCAGACCTAAAATGTCTGCTCCTGGCCTAACCATTACCCTAATTAACTTGCATCACAGCAAAGGCGCCTTTGCGGTTCTATAGGCGGGCATCTGTGCGTGATCTGAGAGAGTGGGTTTCGGCTGAGGCTCTCCACTTCTTGACATTGTCTCTAAAACTATCGGTACAGAGAGTGATGTCGATGTCTTCCTCCATGGCCGAGTTACGAAAGGTCGGGGTACTCCCCGTGTTAAGAATATATAAATCAGCAGTGATTAGGTATTCCAATAGATCATTACCTCTTGAGTTGATGTCCATGCTGCCCCACAAACTATGGTGGGAATTAGAATCGTACTCCAGCAGGAGATAAATACCCCTTACCTTGCAGTAATCCACCAGTGTACGTACCTCCACTCGTGGGTTGGTATCGCTGTCATATGGAAAGTAGGCCGATCCCATGATTAGCTTCCCTATTCCTTTTTATCTGTGGCTATTTACATCAGGTCTCTCGAACATAGCTTTAGCAGCGGGACAACGTTGACTCCCTTCGCCAGTATACAGGCCCTTGTTTTGACCACCTTGGGGTCCCTGTAACAAGAACCAGCTCCCTCTAATTCCCTTAAGGTATGATAAAATAACCAAGGTTCCTGGATTAGCGAGATACCTGTGTGCCTCGCAGTCATGCACCTATGTAGAACCGCAGAGGCACCTTTGCTGCAATGCAAGTTAATTTGGGTAATGTTTAGACCAGGAGAAGTCATTTTAGGTCTGCTCCCGGTCTTCTTGTGTCCCGACAGGCTCCTCAGGAACTTGTACAAATAGAAGTTGCTTAGTACCTTCTGCTGTGTCTTCTTCGTGAGGCCGATCGTGCCTTGAAACCACGCCGTAGCCCTCACCATCTTTTGGAACAACTCAACCCCACATACTTTTAGGTTTGCGCCTTCCCAGGGCCTTGTCTCGGCCACTGTATTATGTAGCTAAGCTCTAGCCGCTGGGTTGACTGCAAAAAATACGAAGACCCCTGCCCTACAGAAGGAAGTCTCGAATTTTGGCCATTGACCTGGGGACACTCTTTCCAGCACCCGCCAGGTGGCCTCCCTGAAGAGTTCAAACTGCTCCGCAGTGACTACTCTAGTTTGGCGAAACATCCAATTTTTTTTTGAAAGGTTTTATGCTAATGTTCTCTGTGCAGCCCCTGCCCCACCGCGAATTATTGGGTCCAGTCAACCAAAAGAGACTATTTCTATGTATTTTTCGCCGCTGAATCCGAATTTGTCGTAGAGATTGAAAAAAACACGGGGGTTTTTTAACATATTTTTCAATGCAAAAATAGCAACAAAAAAAAGCTATGTTTTTTGAGGTTAGAAAAAATCTGAGGGTGATGGCGGAATTCTGGTCCTGGATTCGGATTCAGCGACCCATAATCCATAGGATGTGACTTCTCTTGTCCGTCGGACATCCTACTTTTTTTGTGAGGCTGTGTTATTTTCATATACAAATATCTAGTAAAATATAAATGATACGCGCAAATAGATGTCATATTTAAAATCTGAGCAGCTCGTGTATTTCCATGTGGATATATTCGCCTGAGATTTGATGAAGTCAAATTATAAAATTAACAATTCGTCGCCCTAAAGTTATAGTAGGTCATGTCCCTCAACTCTCAAATTGAGAAAATGAGGTTTAAAATTCAACCACAATATACTCTACTAAAACGTTGTCAAATGTCGAAATAAGTTTATCGATAAAAAATAATAGGTGATCAAGAACATATTAGCGCAAATTTTATTACTATTATGAATGTATTTTAGCTGGTGTGGAAAATTGTTTCGGACATGGTGTAATATGAGATTCGAAAAATTCATTTTTTCTCAAAATTATAGAACGCCATGTCCACAACATTTTTATAAATAAACTATTCATAATTAAATTCTTAAGTGGAAAGTGTATTAAAATGATAGTTCACATTATTCTATCGTATTTCATACCTGGAATTAAATGAGTTATTTGCAAATTATTGACTTTCGAGTAATTTTCCGATGGTTACTTTTAAGGTTAAGCATTTTTTTGAAAATCGCTGTCTCTCAAATTGAATTTAGCTTATCCATATAAAATATGTACTACTAAGTTGGAATTTTTTCACTTATAGCAATGCAAAAAAGGACAGGGCGTGATACAATTCTAAGTTTTAATTAACGTCATTATTTTAATTAATAATTGTAACAACTGAGGGAATGAATTTCGCCGAAAATGTTATAAAAAAACAAAGTTTAACACTTACTGACCCTAAAAATACTAATAATTCAAAAATCTCAGAAAGTGGACATGGCGTAGTATAAGACTAGGGCGACGAATTGTTTCCCCTTTTTTTTCTAGACTGGGTTATTTTTTAAACAATATGTTTTCGTTTATATGTCCAGAATTTCATTATGAAAACACGTGATAATTCTTTCCTAAATGTTTATATACGTTCTGCGTCCCGGTGAAGAATATTCATATTCTTAATATAATTTCAAAAATATAGCTGCATTATTTGTTTTCAAGTGAACTATGTTTGAACAAGACATTAACCAAGTATAATTCTTCCCGTTATAAGTTATAAAAATACTTAAGAACAAAAATTAGGACCTGTCACAGAACAGTTGTTACTGAACTGTTCTAGAACTAACCAAGCACATGCTATCTATAACAATTGTTCCAACTTTGTTCTAGAATTATGGCATCAGAGTGTTACATCGACGTTCTACAGAACAATATTATAATTCACTTCTTAAAATTGATTATTAACTTATTTTGTTCTAAAACACATTGGTAACAGCGTTCTAGAACGTTAGCATAGCACCGTTATATGGCACACTTCTAGATCAAATTTCGAACAAATGTTATAGAACGTTCTTAATTGATTAGTTCTAGGATAATTATGTAGCAACTGTTCTGTTATAGTTACTCACGTTTGTTCCTAATTTTTTCTGGAACACATTCGTAACAGCGTTCTAGACTGAAGACATAATACCGTTATGGTAAAGTTCTAGAACAAAGTTGGAACAAATGATGATATCATTACACTGGGTATCTCATTTAAGTGCGGTTTCGGGCATGGTCTGAACGGCCTTCACTTAAATCGAACACAATGTAAGCTGGCTCCAAACGTAAACAGACAGAGCCACATGAATCATTTATGTTGGATTTGAACGCATGACGCAACCTGATGCAACTTCTGTGCAGATTGCGGCCCTCCTGCCGTTTATCACTCTTGACTGATCACCGCCTTTCCTTCAGCCCGCGGCTCCTCTCATCATGAAACCACCGAGGCTGGAATTCTAGGAAGGTCTTAAATGGAAGATACCTAAATGGAATTCCCAGTATATAGAACGTTTGTAATCGATTTATTCTGGAACAGTTCTATAACAACTATTATAGAGAAGTGCCGTCACATAGATCTAGAAAAGGTCTGTCCCAATAGTGTCACAATGTTACAGACAACGGTTACCTTTTTGTTCTAGAGTTTTGTTACCAAATTGTAACAACTGTTATAGGAAACTGTTCCTTTTTTAATCTATGATAGTGCCAAAAAGTATTCAAATTGTTTCTTGTCCAATGCGAATAAATAAACTTCAAATTAATAATGTGAAATAGTGAATTTGCTTATCCACTTTTTTCTGTGTCATAAATTAAAAGCAACGCTTAACGAATAAACTGAAATTGTTTCACGTAAATTTATTTAGACTTATTTGATTGATTTACAGGGCGGCCACTGACCGGAAAACCCGGGAAAACTGGAAATTAGTCTGGAATTTTGAGCACCATGAAAATTCTGGGAAATAGCAGAGATTTTTTTAGTGGGGAATTTTTCAGATTTGCTTTTACTTTTGCAATAAATATCATCTCGCTCTTTTTAAAAAAGGGGGTTTGAATCGTGTTAAGTGTTACCAACCATTTCCGTTAAAATATCGAACCTAATATTATATTTATGATTTTAAAATTAACGTTTAGTTTAAAAATGAATGTTCCTTCTATAATATATGTATTTAAAATGTATAGCTTGTGATGATGGCTCGTTCAAATAATATAGTGCCCTTTATATTTGAGAACAAAAACTTCCTTTTTGGATATTTAATATAGTAATTACATAAGAAACCTAAATTCATATAATTAATTACTATTAAGGGGTACAATAAAATTATACTTTAGGGATACTGTAAATGTTTCGCAAATAAATTGAAAAACGGCTTTTCCAAACAAAACAAAAGATAATTTGAAATTGGATAGTGCCACAAGCTCACTTGTTATATATTTTTAGATCCTGGGTCACAAAAAGGCGAATAACTCTTAAACTGCGATCGAGAAAATAGGCCCTTTTCTTGCAGAACGTCACAATTTGTACTCTGAAAAAAGATCAGTTGATTCCTTACACAGAATATTGACTTCGTTTTACTAAATCACAAACTACACACGTATTTCCCTATTCCCCTCTTTTTCCCTTTTTAAAGAATTTCTCTTTTTACCCTTTTTCTAGAAAATTCTCGTTTTTCCTATTTTTATCGTTTTTTTGCCTCATTGAAAACTGATTTATTAGAACCGAACAAGAAAATCAAACTGTCTTTGATTGAAATTTAATTCTTTTCAATTGAAAAGTCTACTATTATATTTTCTGTTCAGAATTAATCTTTTTTGTTAAAAACTTAGTTTTTGTTAAAAAGTCATCTTTCTTTCTCAAAAATGTAACTTCTTGGTTGAATATTCGTGTTTTTGGATACAAAATTCGTCCCTTTAAATTGAGAATTCATTTTTAGGTAGAAAAGTCATCTTTGGTTGAAAATTCATCTTTTATGGTTGAGTTAATTCTTTTTAATTGAAAATCCTACTACCATATTTTTGGACCGGAATTTCTCTCTTTTGATTAAAAATTCTAATATTTGATTGAAAATTTAATGATTTTGTTGCAAATTCTACCATTTTCTTAAAAAGTATTATTTTTTGGTTAAAAGTTAATTATTTCCATTTGTCAAGTCTACTATTATATTTTGGGTTCAGAATTCATCTCTTTTCGTTAGAAATTAATTGTTGTTAAAAAGTCTTCCTTTTTGGTAGAAACTGCTTTGTTGTACATTCGTGTTTTTGGATACAAAATTCGTCCTTTTGGATTGAAAATTAATCTTTTGGTAGAAAAGTCATCTTTGGTTGAAAATTCAATTTTTATGATTAAAAGTTAATTATTTTTAATTGAAAAGTCTGCTTTATATTTTTGGTCTAGAATACATTACTCTTCGTTTAAATTGTACTATTTGGTAGAAAATTTAATTCTTTTGTTGAAAATTCAACTGTGTCATAAAAAAGTCATACTTTTTGGTCGAAAATGCAACTGTTTTGTTGAAAATTTATCTTCTCGGATATGAAATTTATCCTTTTGGACTTAAAATGTATATTTTGATAAAAAAAAACATCTTTTTTGGTTGAAATTTCAACTGCGTCTTCTAAAAGATTCGTCTTCTTGGCTCGAAAATTAAAGTATTGCCTTGAAAATGCAACAGTTTTTGGTTGAAGTTTAATGTTTTTGTTTTACCGTTCGATTATTTGGTTGAAGATTCATCTTTGTAGGTTGAAAATTTAAGTACATGGTTAAAAAATTAAATTTTTTGTTGATAATTCGTCTCTTTCGCTTGAAACGTCAACTATTTGGCTGTAACTGCAACTTTTTGATTGCAAATTTTTATTTGTTAAAAATTGAACTGTTTGGTGGAAATTTCATCTCTCTTGGCTGGAAAATAACTATTTTATTGAAAATGTAAAATATTTCGAATTTAAATCTTATAAAAATATGGTTTCTACATTAATGGTATTTGAAACAATGCATTCCTCTATTATTTGCTAACTTTTTCAATAATCAACCTATTACCCTTGTTTTGTGACCATTTGAACTGTGAAGTCTGAAACCACTTTTACAATAATTTACATAAGATATTTCACCTCTAATTTCTAAAAGAATTCATTGCTTTTAAAATTTTTATGACAAGGTCATTTTAATTGAATAATAATAATGATAAGTGCTTAGGAGTCAACCGGGAAAAATGTAATTTTTGACCGGAAAACAACCTGGATTTTTGTTTGAAGCTTAAAGTGGCCACACCGAATTTAGCCTAACAGAATTTACGAAAAGCTTACTGAAATGATAGACATCCCGAGGGAAAAGCGTCTCCAGGACATTACTTTTCACTAGAGTAACTACAGAGAATTAAAACGGATGTACGAATGCGATAAAGCACTTTTGCAAGCTTAAGTAGAATTATCGCATTACTCAGGTATAATTTTGATGTCCGGTAACGAAGGGGCGATTTGTATTTGTAGACTGTGGGTGTAGTTATACGCAAAAATAATGACAGGCTATTTCTGCGACTCCTGAGGGACGTGCGGTTGGTTTCACGTTGCGCGGCTCTGTAGGACGGGTAGCCTGAAGTGGTATCCACAGGTAGTTAGTTGACTTTGCTAGGCTGTCTCTCTGTCTGCCTGCCTGCGTTTTCTCAAACTAGTTTAGAAAGATTGCAACTGGTGCGCATTGCTCTTCGTTCTCCCGGGCTTCTCGGTACATACGTAAAGCTGCTTGTCAATAAAGTTGAATTTATGATGTTCCGAAAACTGGATGATAAAGTTTGTTTCCGACTTCCCTTCCCTCGTTTCATATTATTCCAGTAACACATTTGATATGACGTAAGAGCACCTATTTGATCTCATAATTCGTTCACTTTATAAATTAATTATCTTTTTACGGATCCAGGAAACTTATGGTGATCAAATTGTAGTATCTTTCACGAATTCATCAAAGTTTTGAACTTTCCTTGAGAAAAATGAGTCTGTAATTTTGATCTCCAAAAACTGTTTTTTATAGCGCCTAACTTGTTCTTAGCTACTTTTGCAAAAAATGTAACTATCGTTACTTTTTTAGTTACTTTCGCATTGCAGAAATATATAATATATGTCTATGAGAAATATATACTACGGAAAATACAAGTAAACTTCGAGATATCTAACCGTTGTATATCATTAAGATTATCAACTTCAGATCAAAATGATCCACTTTGGCAGATCCAAAATTAATTATTACGCAAGTACATTCATCGAGTGACAGTTGGGCTATAAATCTCTATGGCTCTGGTAATACAATTTTTGCTTTCTAAAAGTGTTTATTTACATTTACGGAATTACGACTTCCACTTCCAGAAGATTTATAATATCCTAAGATCGACAGTAAATGTTTTAGAATACGTTTAATTTTCTACTAAAAAAGACACATTTTTCACCAAAAAGTTTAATTCTCAATCAAAAAAGATCAATGTTCAACTGAAACGATGAATCTTAAACTAGAATAGTTAAATTTTAGGTTAAAAAATTAGATTTCAACAAAATAAAACGACTTGTCAACCAAATAGTTAACAAAGGAGTTCAAGTTTCATCCATGTCGTTGAATTTTCAATTGAAAAAGATTTATTTCCAGACAAGAACATTAGTTTTATACCAAAAAAGAAGAGTTTTCAACAAAAAAATGAATTTTCAGCCTCATATTTGAATTTTCATCTAATAAAGATATGTTTTTGAACCAAAACATTGAATTTTTAACCAAAACGATATATTTGCAATAAAACAGTTAAATGTTCAACCAAAATTATGAATGTTTAACCAGAATGATAAATCTTCAACAAAAATATGAATTTTTAACCAAAGAATTCAACATTCAACCAAGTAGTTGAACTTTTAACCAAAAAAGATTGATTCTCAACGAAAAATGTAATAGTCGATATTCGAACTAAAAAAAGATTTCAACTTTAAAGCGAAAATGGTTAAATTCAAGTGAAAAGACGAGTCTCCAACCAAATAGTTGTATTTTAATTTAAAAAAGATAACCTTTCGAAAAAATACAATTTAGTTAAATTTTAAGTTGAAAATTTCTTCTTTGAACGAAAAAAAGAATTTTGAACAAAATAGTTATATTTTCTATACTTTCAATTTTTAATCGTTCCAAAATTTACCTGCAACATATTTGAACTGTTGTTGAGAATAAAAAATCAAAAAAATTGTTGTAATTTCAAGCCAAGCAGGCGTATTTTCTGCAAGACAGTTGAGTTTTCAACTTGCAAATAAGAATTTTCAACAAAAAAGGTAATTTTCTACCAAAATAGTTAAATGAGTTTCAACCCAAAAAGATAAATTTTCAACAAAACAGTAGAGGTTTCAAACGAAAAGAATTGTTTTCTAAAACAATGGTTGAATTTTGAACTAGATAATAAAATTTTTATCAAAAAACATGAATTGTCAACCAAAAATAGTTGGATTTTCAACCAAAGAGATGAATTTTTAATTAAAATGATGTGCTCGATGGGTAGGGTCGAATGTCTTCCTTCAAACTCGACTGTCGACAAACTAGCTGAATTCGGGAGGTAGTTTTCTGAAGTTTTCCTCTCCCTAAGCCGCGGGTTATCACTGGTTGTGATTAAATTCATATTGTGGAGTCGTCTGGCGGTATATGTACTCATGCCAGTGGCGAACGCAGGGAGGGGTTTTGGGGATTCCCCCCCCCCCCCGAAGTTTCTGAGAAAATTCAAAAGTTGAACAAGTGTTGCAATCTCAAAAAAGGTTGATAACTTTTTTTATGAACCCCCCCCCCAATATTTCCTGCGTTCGCCCCTGGCTCATGCTAAAGGACATAAATGATACTTTAGCAGCGAGGGTGACATGTGTGCAGACCTCTGTTTCACTCGGGTTTTAGAAAATGTAGTACAATATGGTACTAAATGTATGTTTTTGCAAAAGGTGGTACAATATTATACTAAATATACTACCCTAATCAAAAACAGAGACCCTATGTGCCACATTAACCCCTGTACCACATTCTTCAATGTGCAACATTATCCCGTGTTCCATATTACCTCATGTAACATTACCGTATCTTTTGTTGTCCCATATTACCAGAACTATACTTCCCTAACAAAAAACAAAGACCCGATGTGCCACATTACCTCATGTGACAAATTGCGGTATGCGCCATTTTGCACCATCTGCCATGTTACCTCATGTCATATTATCGCATTTCTTGTTGCCTCAATAAAAACATAAACCTAACTTACTACTAATTTACTACTAAATTGACGACTAAAAAAACTAAACTTACTACCTATCAAAGCTTCTTTTTATCTGTATCCTTTGTTTATTTTCAACAGCAATATTTATATGTTCAAAAGTTTAATCTACCCCTTCTCGAGTTCAATATAATAACTGTAGTACTAAAGAATTTTTCGGAAACTAGCCGCTATAATTGGAATACTGAAAGTGAAAAAATACAGTAAACTTCCAATTATTTTAAGGTCCTTGAAACGTACCCGACCAATTATTTTAAAGCTGGAATAATTATATTTTATGTGACTCCGGTGCATAAACGAGCATTGCCGCTCGTTGCGTAAAGTCCCTCATTATGCACCTCGGCGTATAATATACTATGATGTTACTGAAAAAGGTAACTAGTTCATAATTCGTTACTTATTTACAAAAGTAGTTAAAAGAAACTAGTAACTTCCCATCCCTGCTAATTTTCTGGAGTACTCTTGATTTTTGCAGAGCAGAAGAAGATTAAGTATTAAAAACTGATTACATATTGAACTCCATTGGATTAAGAAGACTGTATATGAACCTCCAGAGTGCCATACATCATCAAGCACTTGCTACTCTTTATTATTAACGTTACGAGCCCGTGGCAGTAAAGGTCAACTTCTGAATCTTATAGCTCAGAAAATATACGAGACGTCTGAATAACCGTGCTCTACCGAATTTATCAAGTACGAGCAGTTTACTTTAAAAAACACCCCATCTTTGTTTTAAGTGTTGCATAGGTTTTAACATTAAAAATTCATTTTCAAAATAACTCTTGAAACACAAAATGAAGTTTAAATTTTCATTACTGTCCCGGGGGGTGGCCCAAAAACGTTTTGTCGTTATCTCACGCCACTATTTTCTTTCATTTGATGTGAAAATAAAAAAAAAAAATTTTATATATAGCAAAATATTTAACCGGTGGTCCAAGGACGTTAAATGATAAAAAGTTTTAATTATTTTTTTTTGTACAAATGACAAGTGAGTTGTGTGAAGTAAATAATTATTACAATAAAATAATGAGGCATAATCGAAAATAATTTTACCCTAATTTTATGCGGAATAATTCCATAAAAAGATACAAAACCGCCCTCTATAGGAGGTTGAAAACTTATAATGCGCTTTTTTATTCACTTCAGATATTTCCTTTCTTTAATGATTCAAAATGAGCTTTCAGAAGGTGAAGTGTTTTTTTTTACGATGGAAAAGTACCCTCAAACTCTTAAAAACTACCCGTTAGAACATTTTTTTTCACAGTTCGCACATAATTTTTCATAATAAAAGTTCTAGGATCACTTCAGAAATATTACTCAAATAGTGTTTTTTTTGTTTTTTTTGTTTTACAGTTTTACTAGAACTAAGAAAATGAGTCCGCGACTTACTAAAAATAATATCACCTTATACAAATTAATAAACAGTTAAATAGACGGCAACAAGTTTTTTAAATACATCTATAAGAAATAAAGGCTGGTTTTCTCACTTTTAAGTGTAGTATTCTGAATAAATTAGGGTAACATTATTTGCAGTGATGCCTACCATAATTTTATTGTCATAATTATTGTTTTAATGTAACTCATTTGTGGTGACCCGAACGAAAAGAAACAAAATACTTTCGTGATTTTCGTTCTATTTCTATACTGCCAAAACATAACTATATTCGCTTGGTTTAGGTTACATTATTCAAAATACCGAAATTATAGCAAATTTTTTAATTACGCATCATTGTAAATTATAGTTCATTCGAATCCTTGTGCATCTTATGTAAATATTAAAAGGCAGACGGGTAAAATATAACGTCTTAACAATTTCGTTTTTAATTTTTTTCCCATCTGTCAGAACGTAACGAAAGGAAACGAAAGATTCGGTACTTATTAGATAATGACGTAACGTAACGAAAGTTTCGGATGGGTTCCTAACCACGGTGCTCATTGGATTTATGTTCCAAAAAAATTCTACTGAAATTGGACGAACTTTGAACTATTTTGGTACTTTAGTCCTGTTTCAGCAGTACTTTGTTGCGGCATATATGTAATTCCTATAAGTAAATGTAAAAAATTTGAAAACAATAGAATTTTTGCCCTAAAAAAGTCTTGCTGGAAAAGGAAGTATTTTGAACCTTTTTAGTAATTAAGTACTATTGCCCATAACCGGACTCGCCAATGTTTTAACACTAGAAGTATAGAGCGGGATCAATTGACCCCTTTCGATTTTTAAAGTGGAAAGTCTCCGCAGCGGTTTCTTGTAGAGAGATGGCCTTTTGTGACTTTCAATTATTTATAAATAGGAGTATTTGACAATTTTTTCAGAAATATTGGATGCTTACTTAAAAAAAAATTATTCAGAAATAATTAAAAAATCACCAGATAATGTCGGTACTTCTAGTGTTTAAGAAAATTTTGTACTTTAGTCCCGATTTCTCTCATACCCGTTACATAGTGGGATTTAATTTGGCGACTTATCGGGATCCCATTGGAAATTTGTTTAGTCGGGAGCATTATACCAGGTTCACCAGTGTGTTAAAAAAAATTAGATTTTCGTTAGAAAAGGAAAGAATTGTGGAAATATTTAAAATGAAGGGTAACTGGAGTCATCAGCGAAATCGAGAAGTAGAGTCTGATTTTTGGGAAGGGTGTCAGAGGGGCAAGCTTTCGTTCATAATCACCGACTATATCACACTGCGGGTCTTTAAATCCGATCCTTAATACGGGCATCAGTTCCTTCTAACAGTAAATAACGTGGCGTTCGTAAGTAAACTCAATCGAAGTAAAGCTTTTGCCTTGCCTCTTGAGGAAAGCAGGGACGATCGATTACTCAATCAGAGTGAATCCGCAATCATGACCTTCTCAAGATTCTCAAGGACGATTATAAACAGTAGCCAAATATCCAAAGTTTAAAGAATAATATGGCAAGACGTGAACAATTTCGTGGTAGTTGTGGGATTACGTCCTGAAATGTTGCAATGATATTAAATATTTCGGCATCAACTGATTCAATTTTCTTTTATTGCAAATACCTCTGCAAGAATTTTTTTAAACGAAGCAAATATAACTCTTATGCCAAAAAAGTACCAAAAAAAAACTATTTCTGCAGAAATAAAAAATTGGTTTACTTGAATTTTGCTGAGTCACACATTTATTACTTCAGTATAAAAAGCCTTGGTGATTCCAATATATCTTTCCCAACAAATTTGTTTGACCCAAACACATTTCTCTTCTGGATGTGCCCACCATCAATAATTTATCTATATAAAAGAATATTATTCAAAAAATGCTAATTTATTGACAAATTTTTTTCTCATTCAAGGCCTGCGCTAATTGTTCTATTTTGTAAAGAATGTTCAAGAATGTTTTGTATTCGAGAAGTCGCTAAAAGTCATCCGAATAGTTTTGTGTATTGTGACGAAATTTCCAGTCCATTTGGTTTGTCTCCCCTTTTCAGTAACGCTTTTCTGTATCCCTTTATCATGATTCGTAACACCCGGACTCTTTCTCCCTATTTCAGCATTAGTCACTATTTAAATATTGATCCTATTAATCATTTCGAAATCTCGTAAAACATTGAGTGCACAAATTAGGTTGAATCTTATAGTTTTTTGTCCATGGAATGACAGTTTTCGAGCTACTAGTCCAAAACCAAAAATGGTTTTAATTTTTAACTGTGAGAAATTCCTCTCTAGCTCCGTTGGAATTGGAACCCACGTTCACTATATTACTGCGCTAGTCAAAAACGAAAATAAATTTATCAATTCGTTTGTAAGAGGCTGTGAAAAATCATGAATGTCGGTCCCCTTCGTAGATTAGTGCGTAAGAGCACAGGACCGGTAATTGGTAGACCTGGTTCAAATACCAGCGGAGTCAGATGAATTTTTTCACAGATAAAAAATAAAAATCATTTTGGTTTTGGACTATTTTATTGAAAACTGTCATTCCATCGAAAAAAAAACTATACCACTATCCTATACGACAACGTCATAGCAAAGGCCATGAACCTTATATAATCTGCATTCCATTCTAAGCTGATCGGTTCATAATTATGAGGCTTAAGATATCGTGAAAATGCTAGAATAAAAGAAGACATCCAAAACTAAAGAAAAATAAGTTAAAACAATCATCTCTTCACAAGCAGACTAGGAAACAGAATTGAAAGCATCAGGAAGACGATCCTATCCTATCGTTAGCGTGGGTCAGTAGACACTCAGCTTAAGGCCACTGGGATATCCGATACTCGTATTCAGGGTGGCGTTGCCTCCCCACAGTGGCACGTGGGGTACTACCAGGTGTTGCCCAGCCTGGTCGGGTCGATGCTTCTCCCCTGCGCATGTGCTGGCAAACCGTATTCTGTCCATCTCTTTCCCTCCCTCAAAATCACCCTTTATCCTCGTTCCTCTCATGCAATACCTCCTCCTCCCGTCATCCCTTTTTGTAAGTAGGGAGCGAACAGCAGCGTACAGAGTGGAAGAGAGACGTGTGCTATCCCACTATCGTTCTTCCCCAAGAGTCGCCCTGTTACCCCACCACCTCCTCCAACATCGGCAAACTCCACTACCTATACAATCGGCTCCCCCGCAGCGGGATCGACACCCTCGATTCACCCTCGCGTCTGTATCTCACCACTACCAACGCCAACCCCAGAACTACTCACGGGGGTGCACAGCCGCAGCGGAGGGATGAGGAGTAAGGGGCTACCATTGGGGTCCGGAGTACTGAGAGAGCGCCATCACCAACCAGTCGCGCCCCATTCCGCGTATTCGTGCCCACCCCTGTCCCTGGCGAGGGCCACCACGGGGCCAGGAAACGGAAAGACAGAGACAGCTATCGAGAGGGGTTGTCATTGTAGACCTATTCCATTGAACCCTATTCAGTTCTCCTAAAACTCTCGTCTCTAATCAGTTCTAGTCAGTTCAAGCCTAAGTTAACCCGCAATCAGTTCTAGTCAAAACAGTGCAGTTAAGTTAATCCAAGGGGTCAGCCTAAGGCAACAATAATCAGGCACCAACCTCTGCCTCTGCTAATTCAGACTGAGCCTGAATCGTCCTCACCCAGTTTCAACCCCATTCATTCAAGATAAAAAGTGAACAATCAGTTTGGAATGTTGGCGGAGGCACCGGGTAGGCCCTCTGTCCAGTGCCGATGACGATTTCCCAGAGTCAGCTGTCGCTGACGCAGTTTCGACTGTCGAGTAAGCCGGCCACGGGTCACCAGAGAAGGCTGCTCTTCCGCGGCAAGCGTGCGAGACGTAGACGCCGGCGTCGAGGCGCTCCTGTTGCTAGACTTACTGTTGCTGCCGCTCCTGTTGCTGCACTGGGCCTATGCGCTGCGAGTGCCGCGTGACGTGAGCCTTCTTGCACGAGGAATTAGAAACTAGATACCAGGATGCCGAGATGTCTTATGGCAAAGAAGTGGAAGGCGTACCCGTGGCCGGACAGGGTGGATGATAGCGAGACCTTGGAAGAGGTTGCTGCAGAGAACAATGGAGATAGGAGAATTGTGGAGGATGTGAACCTCCAGGAGAAGAGGGACAGGAGTGACCCTGAGGAGGAGGAAATCGATGTCGTTGGCGATGAGGATAACAGGCAGACTCAGACATGTTGGGGGCCGCACAGTCCCACTGCTGGGACCACTGCACCCAGTCCTCCACCTCTGAATGCCTCTGGGGCACTTTATTACCATGGTGAGTTTTATGATTTTGTTTTGTAGTTTTGGATATATTTAGCCACATTTCGATGAAAGCTCTCGTCTTTTATCTTCAGTCAGTATTGTATCTAATTACGATTAGGCACAGATGTCACTTGATGAATTTAGAAGGGGATCAATTTGTATTAAAAACTGATCAATACAACTCAAGAATTATTTTGAATTTCCCTTCAGGTATAATCATAATTAGAACTAGATACCTTTTGTAGGCTAGGGGCTGGCTTTAGAGTCTTTAGAGTAATGTCTATATCTACATACCATGTTTTTAGAGCAAGTGACTGCAAGCCTAGACTCTAAAGAGCCTACGGATGTTCGGTTCTTAATAAGTTTACACTCAGATATTAAAAAAATATATACTATCAGGCCGCGTCCCAACCGAATATCTTTACTTAGTTTCATACATTTATAATCTCAAATATGAGACCTGCTAATAATTCGTATCAGATTTCATCCAAAATAAATACCTTAAAAAGATATTGAACTAGAGGTAATTAATTTCCAATTTCATTAAATCTCAAAATCTGGAAACCCACATTTACTAGCATTGAAGCCAAAGCATCTTTATACCAAAAAATCAAAGGTCTCAGATGACATGATCAGATAACCTTATATTCAAATACATTAAAAAAAACCTGAATATTTTTAATTTTAAACCCCACTCATATGAAAATATTTTCAATTTTAAGTACCAATCATCACAAATATTTTTAAATATCAAAAACTAGTAGCCTGAACATAATTATCAGATGCAATACCCGAATTCAAATATGCCAAATTCAAATAATTCAAAATACCATAAACAATCTGAAAAGGTTTACGAAAATATAAGCTAGAAATCTATAAAACTAGAAATACCCATGATGCCACACCCGCCAGGACATGTTTGGGTAGTTGTGTACCCAGGATTTGTTTTACTCTAAAAATTTTTTTTTTTTTCAATTTTCTGTCGGTTTTGATGATGGTAGGTCAGACCAGGTCGACCAGAAGCAGATGTTATGCCATGCGTCAAAACGACATGCTCTCGCGATCGTTGCTCTACCACCTGAAACATGTGTATATGCGCGCGCAATTCTCAATATTTCTGTGTACGTGTGAATTTGCATTTAGAAGTTGAGGTATGAAATAATCGGTTCTCTTCCAATTATTTATTCCTTGATGAAAGGCAACTAGCCTGTTGATCTTATCTCCATTTATTAATCACTTTAATCCGAAATTTGAAATTAAAACACTTTTTGTAAAATATTTCCATTATTGAAACTTCTTATACAATTGAGTTGTGACGGGAAACTTCAGAGATGATATACAAATGAGCGGTTGGGGGCCGAGTTCCCAAGGGAAACATATAAAAAGCGAGGATGAGTTATGGGAATGGTCTGGCGTACGATGATTTTGACTAGTGAGGAAAAATCATAACATTTAAAGGTCCGAATATATATTTTATTATGAAGACAGCAAATATAGGGTGGCCTCCGTGCTAGAGAAACCGGGAAAATGCGAGAAATTATAGTGAATTTTTTACATTTTTGCTAGAAATCCCTATCTAATCATTTGAAATTCAGGCTTGGTCTAGTTGTCCCGAAAAATGGGCAAAGATGGAAAAGGGAACAGGACAACGAGACACTTCGTTAAGTCTTATTCGATGTCACATCAAAATTTAAATTATGCAATTTTGAATGCGTTTGATTTCTTAAAATTTTTAATCCACTTTAAAATTGTACGATTTGAAGAACTTGCAATTCAAGCTTTAATTTAGTTAAATAAAGTATTTTTAAGTTATTCATTCTGCAATGAGGAATCCTAAAACTGCTTACTTATAAAGGCATCAAATTGAAAATTATCTAATTTTAAAAAGTCTAATCTACAAATTTTCATTTTTTAGTCTTGTTATTTTTTATGGTTTATTTTAAAATTAAAAGCATTTTTAAATGATTCGGGAATTTCAAACTAATGTGGATGCAAAATTTAATAATTTCGACTTAAAAAATGCAAAATAAAATAATTTCAGGTTAAAACCCTATATAATTCAACTATTTAAAACTCTAGAATTAAACTTTTCAATTAAGTAATTGTAAATATAAATTCTGCAAACTTTAACAATGTTTAAATGGGATATTTTAAAAAATCCCATACAAAGTCAAAGATTGCAAAACTCTAAATTGGTCTTATAAAAAATTTAAAAAAATATTCCACTATATATTTAGTGGCATATTAAATAATTGGATAGATTTATCCACTAAAAAGTAATAAGTTTTTCGATCACAAATAAATTCCTTGTCATTTTCAGTGTACAAAATTGAAGAAATTCGAACCTTTAACATTGAATATTTTTAAACAACATTTATTATGAAATGATTTCGAAATGAAAACAGGCAAAATTTAAACTATTTGCAGATCTTAAATTTAAAACTTATTCAATTTCGAACATAAATGTTGAGTTGAAATAAATATTGAGGCTTACGAATTGAAATATTTCATTTTTTAACATATGCCCACACAATAAAAGTGGATTCTTAAAGTTTTTACACCTTCAAATTGTTCAATTTATAAGTTTAGACATTTTTTTCTGAATTTGGACAAGATTGGTTTGAAATTAGGCTCAAATTTCTAAATTTATGACTCAATATTGAAATTCAGATATTCAACTCTTAAATTTAGGTGAATTTTCCTTAAATACAGATTTTTTTAATCCGCCTCAACCTGGGTTCTCACCAGGAACTCCGGTATTTTATGTGCCGGTGCCTTATCCAATTTTGTTACAGGCCATTTTAAAATTTAACAGTTTTAAACAAAAAATTGATATAATTTCATTTTTCATACGAAATATTGACAAAAAATGTATTGAAATATTTTAACTTTTAATTCAAAATACATCGAATTCAGAAGAGTTTTAAATACTTTAAATGAAAAAATTTACAGCTAAAAAAGATTGAATTTTTAGATCATAATGTCCACAAAAAATGGGTCTGGAAGTGATTGGAAATTTTTTTCTTATATTTTACTGTTTGGAACAGCAGGAGAGTTGAAAAAATAATGTTAAAGCTTTTAATTTCTATGCATATTTCAGCGTATATGTATATTACATATAGTATAACTTTAGTATGATAGATATCAGGTTTTATATGGACAGATGTCCTATAATTCTTGTTATATGACTCTCATATAAATTGTGACTTGCATTTCAGGGGGAATTTACCATACACTTCCATTTTTGTTGCCACTTACTTTTATTTATGCCTGCTCTAACTTCCATTTATATATTTCCTGAAAAACATATAGACGTCCATCAGCTTTATGGATACTATAGATGTATAGTATACATCCATGGCTCAGAAAAAATCCTCACTTTAGTATACGACTTTCATTACGAATTTAAATAATTGAATTAAATCATTAAAATCCTCTCCATACCACAGCTTTAACGATATGTTGCGCAAATATCGCTTTTATTCTAATTATTTCATATATTATTATCGCATCATGGGGATATTATTAATTTCGAAACAAATTGGCATTTATTATTTACATATAGTTTGTGCAAACCCAATATGGATTTTGCATCCATTTTTAATGAGTTATACATTCAGCTCTTAATAGATATGCAAAATAATGCATAGTATGCATTGCCATTAATACTTTTCCGCAAATTTGTTTTAAATATAACGAGTTTTATGCGCTATCTAGTTAGTGAAATAATAGTGTGTTTTAAAAATAGTGTAGTTTGGTGTAATTGGATTGGAATCATTTCTTCGAGTGTAGGTAAAACTTTTTGAAATTTTAATAATCAAGCATATAACCTAAAGTTTGCAAAATCTTAGCGAACTTCTTCAGCGCTGCCAATATTTGACTTTTATTCTGAAATCAAGTTACGCTGGGACTGAAATTTGGTAAAAAAGTTAGCAAACTTTGAAGGAAGTTTCGAAGAAAGCAAAAAAGTTTGGGCGTTTGCGTAAGGAAACTTGAGGGATATGCAAATCAAAGTTAGGTGGGTTTTTCAAGTCTGATGTTCAGGTTAGATGGGGTTTTCTTAAACTATAAATGGAAATCAGTGGTTCAAAGTGCCCATAATTTTTATAATCATTCGTAAATTTATTTTCGAAAATTTTATTCGCAATAATCCCTTAAAAGATTAAAGTTTAAATAATGATTATACACTGTAGGAAGGTTTGCCTTATTAATATTTTTTGAATTTTAAATATGAATTTGAGAGAGTCTAAATATATAAAATGAATGCGTAAGGGGCCGTCCATAAACTGCATTACTAATGGGGGAGGGGAGTCAGTGGAAGTAAAGTTACGAACTTAAATACAGTTCAATAATACGTGTAACTTAATAAGTTTGAAAAACACTTTAATATTTCAGTCCTCAACCTTTTTGCCCTATTCCCCTCATTTTTAATTTTTTTAAAAAGAATTCTTATTTTTCCCCTGTTTTCAAGAAACTTTCCCTTTTCCTTGTTTTTTCGTATTCATGCGCACAGAATTAATAGAGCCCAATAAGAAAATCCAAGTAGTTTCCATTGAAAAGTTTACTATTATATTTTTTGTTTGGAATGTATATCACTTGGTTAAAAGATCTACTATTTGGTTGAAAATTGCTATATTTGGTTGAAAATCCATTTCTTGGTTTAGAAAATTAATCTTGTTTGTTGTTAATTCACCTTATTGGTTGAGGATTTATCTATTTGGTAACAAAATTCGTCTTTTCTGGTTGAGTTCAACTACTTGAAAATTCGATTTTTGTTTGCCAATTTATTTTGTTGTTGTTAAAAATTAATTCTTTTATTTGAAAATCGAACTATTCCTTTTTTGGTTGGGCATCTATTCTTTATAAGTTGAAAATTCAACTATTTTGTGGAAAATTAATGTATTTTGTTGCAAATTCATATTTTGTGATAGAAAATAATCTTGTTTGTTGAAAATTCATCATTTTGGTTGAAGATTTAACTTTTTCGTTTAAAATTCTTATTTTCTGGTCTACCTGAAAATTGTGTGTTTTTTTAAAATAATTTTTTAAACTGAAAATTTGATGAGTACATTTTTGGTACAAAAAAATGTTTTTTAGTTGAAAATATAACTATTTGGTTTAAAATTCATCTTTCTTGATTGAAAACTCATCTATTTGGTTGATGATTCAACTATTTTGTTAAAAATTCGTATTTGAAAAAATTCTTTGTGTTTGGGTTTGAAAATTGAACTATTTGGTTAAAAGTTCAACTATTTCGTTGAACATTCTTTTTTCTCTTGAAAGCTTAACTATTTAGTTATATTTTTTAGGATTAAATATCCATCTCTTTTGGTTGAAAATCTTTTTTGATTGAAAATTCAACTGCTTTGTTAAAGATGAAATATGTTTCAACCTGAATTCTTAGAAAATTAAAGTGTTTCATATTGAAGTTAATATGATATGTACTTTAATTTTATTTGAAAGAATTTATTTTCCTATTATTCCCCTATTTTCGTAAAATATCACCCAATTTCCGCTGTTTTGAGAGAATTTTGGGCAACGGTAAAAATAGCCCGAAACTGGTGACGCCGTTTATGGACGGAACCTAAACTTAGACTTTTGGTCTAGAAATGATAAAATTACTGATTTTAAAATAGGTCTGAGAAAAATATTTCAATTTGTTTACAAGCAACAATTTTCATTCAGTACAAGAGAAATTATGTGAGACCAATCGAAGTGTCTTTGCGCCCCTTTAGTCACGTAATGAATCTTTGTATGGACTCCTTGTCTTCGATCTAAGCGTAGGTTTTATACTCGGTTGCGTGGTTAAAGTGATTATTAATCCGTCTCAAAGTTAATGTGTCGACCGCCAAGGGGAGTGATGACAAAAATTGATAAAATCGTATTTCATTATGTTGTTAATTATACTTCCTACATTTCACGCACGCAATTTTTCTCTTATTTTTATCAAATGCTGTAAATTCCGAATTAAAAGGTCATTAATGCTTTCTGCTGAAAACTTGTAACTGTTTGAAATTCCTTAATGGTAAACAACTCAATTCATAAATTGTTAAATTTGACAGACTAGATAATTGGCAATTACTCCAATTCACCTTCTGAAATATTCTAAAAGGCTATCCATTTAAAATGGTTAATTTTGATAATTTACTTTCGCATCAGTACACTCCACTCCCGATATAATAACGGTTTCAGACCTGGCTTGCATTGGCCTTGATCCTCAATCGGAGGAATTCAAGCGTTAACAGTCAGGATCGCATGAATAATTTCTGTTGGATTTGGAAGAATGACGCAATCTGATGCAACTAACGCGCTGAGAGTGCGGCCCTTGAGCTATTGTCCCGCGGCTTCTCTCAATACGAAACTGCGAAGGCCATCAGTAATAGGAATATCGTAAACAGGGGGTTCTTATATCGGGATTTGAGCATATAATGGAACAATTATACATTACAATAATTGCTATTTTTCACGATATTGTATTTACCTTTTCAATATTAAATACAAAGCTAAGTTCCATTTTTATATGTAATTCGATTCAGTACCAAAATAGTTCTGTCCTACAACCTGTTTGATCAGTTTGTCGATTTCTTGGATAACAAGAGGCATCTTTCTATATATATCTTGTTCCTGCTTCGACAAAAGTGTTGCGTGAAATATTCATGGATATCGATATACGGCTGCTTTTTCTTCTTTATAGACACCGATGCTTTTACCTATTATCAGAGGGTTATTCTTGTAACGTGTCGTGAAAAGCTCAAAAATCAATAAAGAACAACAAGTAGGTAAGACTTGGGTGCTGAGTTCTTGAAATTTAGAAAGAATTTTTAACCACGTGCAGAAAACTTTGTCTTTTAAATTTAGAAAAAAATGTTTCTCCTTTTATGCTCCTTTTAAAAAAGTAATGCAAACTTTTATATTTTAATTTTGACAATCAAAGATAGGGGCCATTCAAAAAATACATTACACTGCCAGAGGGGCCGGGGATTAACAGGTTTTGTGATGATTTGTGATAGAGGCAGGGGGATAAAGCAGAACGTGAGATCACAAATGAAAAATATAAATGTGAATAATAATTTTTTTTAATGTTTGAAAAAATGAAAATTTCCCTTTTTCCCCCATTTTAAAAGAATTCCTCTTTTCTTCCCAGTTTTCAAGAAACTTCCATTTTTTCTCGTTTTTTCTTTTAAATGCGAACTGCATTAATAGAACTCAATAAAAACTTCCAACTTTTTTTCTTTGAAAGTTAATTGTATCTTTAATGCAAAAGTATACTTTTATATTTTTGGTTCAGAATGCATCTCGTTTGGTTAAAGTTTCTGCTATTTCGTTGAAGATTTAACTATTTTGTTAAAAATTAGATTTTTATTTGAAAAATAGTTTTCTTAGCTGAAAAAGCAATTATTCAATTTTTGGCTGAACATTGATCGTTTTTAGTTGAAAATTCAAATATTAAACTTTTCAGTGAGAATTTATCTTTTTTTGTTGGAAATTCAAATACTTGGTTGAAAGTTGGACGACTTTGTTAAAGATTCATTTTATTCGTGAAAGGTATAACTATTTTTTTGAAATTCTTTTATTTCGGTAGAATTCAACGGTTTTTTATTACAAATAAAAATTTGTTGTGGTTGAAATATTAAGTATTATATTTTCCGTCGAGAATTAATCTTTTTTGGTTAAATTCGACTGTTTTTGATTAAAAATCAATATAGTTTTCGGTTGAAATATCAATTCTTATATTTTTCGTTAAGAATTAATCTTTTTCGATTGAAAATTCAACAACTTGGTTGAAAGTTGACAATTTTTGTTTTTGTAAAAAAAATTCGTCTTTCTGGATTGAACATTCAACTGCTGTCTTCTAAAAAAAATCGTCTTCTTGGCTTGAAACTTGAACTATTTCGTTGAGAATGCACTGCTTTTGGTTGAAATTTAATCATCTTTCTTTCTGAATTCGACCCTTTGGTTGAAAATTCATCCTTGAAGGTTAAAAATTCAGGTATTTGGTTAGTAATTTAATTATATTGTTGAAAATTCATTCCTTTCGCTAGAAAATCAACTATTTGTTTATAAATTCAAGTATTATTTTGAACAATAATATTTTTTGTTCAAAAATTCAACTGCTTTGTTGAAAATTCGTCCTTTTGGATTGCAAATCTATATTTTTTGTTAGAAAAGTTCATGGTGGAAATGTTCGTCTCCTTTGCTTAAAAGTTCAAATACTTTGTCGTAAATGTAACTGCTTGGTCTAAAATAGATTTTTTCGTTCTTTAAAAATTCAACTATTTGGTTAAAGAATCATCTTCCTCGATTTAGAAAGTACCTTTTTGTGTTTAAAAGTCAACTAATTTCTAAAAAATCAACTTTTAGCTTAAAAACTCAAAGGTTTCGTTGAAAATTCATCTCTTTTGGTCTGTTCAGTAAATTTTACAGAAAATACCCGTAAATTTACAGAATTACTGAAAGTTCTGTAAACTCTGTAGAAAATTCCGTAATCTTTACAGAAAATGCTAGCGGTACCTATTTCAACGCAAAATCTTAAGTTTCACAATTGTAATTTTTATTGAAAGATTCCATCATTGAAAATAAAATATTTTAATCACGCATGAACATTCATAGAGCTTATTATTTGATCTGAAATACGAAAATTGAATTAATCGCTACAAAGTGTCAACTTGATGTAGCAACAATTGGTCAATTACTCTGCATAATTTATAGCATAAAACTGCAACCGTGATTTCTGATATTGATATGTGTCATACAAGCGATGATTAATCTTTGGAAATTTTCATTGAAAATTTAGTTATGTTCGTCGTCCAGTTAACTTTTCGAGACAATCTTCATTCTTTTTATTTACGAACCTGATTCATCGATCCACGAAAGTTGGAGGGCGTTCCGTGGTTATAGATATATGTCTATAAGTATTATATATACATATATATACCTATATGTATGGATATGTATCTACATTGTACTACTTCCAAAGATTCAAAAATAGAACTTATTTAATCATATAACGTGTAATAGTGTTTTTTTTCAAGAAATGAGATTACTATTCATTAGTACTTTTAATTTGAAAGAAGTGCAATGTCCTACTAAACATAAACAATTTTAATTTATAATTAGCTTTCTATAATATTATTAATAAAATACAACTTTTTTACATTTTAGAAATATTTGAATTTTCGCCCGCTGATGGCAGTATCCAGAAATGATCTCGAGCACAAATCGTCGTCGGTAATTGTCAGCAATAAGAATTTGCAACTAAAAGTTTTGAATAAATGAGAAAAAATTAATTAAAGAAATAACAATTGAGCCGCTTGATAGCGTAAGGGCACATATAAAATTCACATGACCTTTCCGGTTGGCCCCTGTTGTTTTAAGATCGATTTTGAAAATTTAATTTTTGAAAGATATGGCTTTGTAGAAAATTTCATAGTCATATGTTTAAAAAATTCAATTTTCAAAATCCATTTTAAAGACAACAGGGGTCAACCAGAACGGCCATGCTAATTTTATATGCCCTTACACTATCCAGCTGCTCAATATTTCTAATCGATTTTCTTGCAGAGATATCAGTGCAATGAACTCAAACATATCGTGACTCAGATTCTCATACGTATGATTAATTGAAAGTAGTATTTGTAAAATTCTATTGGAAAGGACACATTAAGGAATTGGGGGCTGAAGGCAATAATTTATTCTATATTTTGGGGCGATGGAAAATAAGGGGATGTAGTTTTCTCTTGTAATATTTTAAGAAAGCTACTCCCCTATTTTTGCGCCCCTAAGCGTAACATGCACTAAAAGTTGATAGAGCAAATATCTTTCTATGAAAATATGTAGATGGAAGTAAATAAAACTGTTCATATTCCTTCTTAAACTGGTAAAATTCTTTTTTTTTATAACTTTTGTTGTAAGAATGTTTGTTATTAGATTAGATTCAGTTTTATTTATAAAATAAAAGGGGTCGTTCAAAAACTACTAAACTGCTAAATTAAAACACAAAACATATAAACATAATAATTTTACAGACATCACAGCACAAAATGGTCTGGAAAAAGGGAAAATGAAGTAATTTTTTATGAAAATAGGGAGACAATAGGGGAATAAATTCTTTTGAATAAAAATAATTATGATGAATTTTTAAATCAATGTTTAAGTTTGAAGTGAAAAAGTCGAATTCTTAGGAAAATAGTTGACTTTTAAACCCAAGAAGATGAACTTTCAACCTAGAAAATGATTTTTCAACCAAATATTTAAATTTTCAACAAACGAAAAAATTAATTGGAAATGAAATAGTTGAAATTAAGACCAAGTAGTTAAACTTTCAAGCAAAAGAGAAGAATATTCAACAATAATAGTGGAACTCTTACCCCAATAGTTGAATTTTTAACCAAGAAAGATTTTCCAGTCAAAAGAGAAAATAAATGTCAACCAAATTGTTGAATTTTTAAACCACAAAGGCGAATTCTCTACACAATTGTTGAATTTGCAACCCGAAAATATGAAGTGTTAATCAAAAAGTACCTCCATTTTTAACCAAATAGTTGAATTTTTTACTAAAATAATAAAATTTTCAAACCAAAAACACAAACTTTCAACCAAAATGTTGAATTTTTAAGCCAAAAAGATGGATTTGCTGCAAAACTGTTGAATTTTCAACAGTACTTTAACTGTCGACCAAGTAGTTGAATTTTCAATCAAGAAGATTAGTTTTCTAAAAAACAAAAAAAACGAAATACTTAACTGTTTACTGAATAATATGAATGTTTCACAAAGTAGTACAATTTTCAATAAAGCAGTCGAATTGCTAACCAAAACAGATGAATTTTTAATGAAAAATTAAATAGTTGAATTTTCAACGAAAAATATCATTTTTCAGCAAAGAATGGATTAGTTATTTTTTCACCTGAGAAGATTAATTTTTAATAAAAAAAAAAATTTCAACAAATTATTTTAATCTTGTACCAATAAAATAAATTTGTAAGAAAGTAGTTGAACTTCCAACCAAAGAAGATGAATTTCTAATGAAAAATTTAATAGTTGAATTTTCAGTTATAGAGCTTAATTTTCAATTAAAAAAAAAACGAATTTTTAACAAAATAGTTGTATCTTCATCCGACAGAGATGAATTATAAGCCAAAAATATAACAGTAGACTTTTCAATTAAAAAGAATTAAGCCATTAATGAAAAATAGTTGCATTTCCTTATCAGGGTCTATTAATTCAGTTCGCATTTAAGCGAAATGACGAGGAAAAAGGGGAAGTTTCTCAAAAAATGGATGAAAGAGAGGATTTATTTAAAAAAAGAGGTAAACAGGGGAATAGACTAATATGGGAAACAGTGTAAACTGTGTATATAGATGCTTTACTTGTAAAATAAAATCACTAATTTCCATTTTTTCAAGCATTTCTAAAAATTGTAATTCACATTTATATTATCCATTTGCAATGTCATGTTCTATCGGTGAATCCCCCACCCCCTGGCAGTGTGACGTAGTTTTTAAATGGCCCCAAATAAATGTAGAAAATATTGTGTAGATATTCGTAGAGAAATGGGAGGGCTCATCTAAAGTGAGACTGGCATGGCTTATCTGTCGTTATCGATCTCCTTTCCCTGGTTTCTGATGAAATTCACGTTCTGGCATATCCACTGTTGATTCCTTTTATTTTAGCCAATAATGGACGTGCACTGGGAGATCGATAGCCGAGGGATTTTTCTGATTTATAACTCAGTCTCGAGGCACAAAACGATCAGATTACGCTTTTTGACTCACTTAAGGGAAACTCTGCAAGCATCGAGTACAAATAATAACATTTGAGGCCCGGTAGAGAATGTATCTCAAGTTCTTAATCACACATAAACAACCTTTTTATATAGGAATAAGAGTGAAGAACCATTTCTTCAAATAAATATTTTCTTTCTAGAGGGATAGGTAGGTACTCTCTATAAATATGAATCAATGACAACTAGGTCACTGAGTAAAACTAGTAAGGATTGTCAATGATTGATCAGTGAATTTTACTGATTATTCGGTGAGTTCTTCCTTATGACTGTCTTAACTCAGTGACGTACTTCTCTCTGATTCAAATTAGGAAAGTATTATTGACAAGTTTTATACAATTAATTAATTAATTAATTAAAAGTTTGAATAACAAGAATCTTTCATCAGGAATGCTCCAGCTTATCTAATATTTTTAAAATCTAGAAGTTTTGACATTATTCATTTCAATGGGCTGAATTTATCCATTTTTAAATTATTTGTAAAATAATTAGTTGTGTCCTGACACTTTTTTCGGTTTTACATTTAGAAAAAAGTAAATTTAGTGAAAGTAGGAAGCATTGCAAAAATATATTCTATTTTTACGGTTGGAGCTGTTCAAAAACTACGTCACACTACCAGGGGCGGGGGTTAACAAGTTTTGTGACGATTTGTGTCGTAGAAGGGGAGGTGTTAACAACAAATGTGACATCAAACATATAAAATATCAATCTGAATATCAATTTTTTGAAATGCTTGAAAAAATAGAAATACTCTTTCTCCTATTCCCTTCTCTATCCCTTTTTCAATGAATTCCTCTTTTTCCCCTCTGGTTTCAAGAAACTTCCCCTTTTTCTGGTTTTTTCGAAAATCCAACTATTTTTTTATGAAAGTTAGTTCCTTTTAATTGAAAAGTCAGCTTATATATATTATTTTTTGTTCAGAATTAATCTTTTTTCATAGAGAAAAAACTAAAGTTAAATTTTGTTGCATGTAAAATTTTCAGCTATTAACGTTTACATGCTATTTGGCGAAAAATCCTACGATGGAATGAAAGCTGTCGTCTGCTACGCCCTCAGCAGCAATAGGAAAACGACCAAGTATGAGTGAATTTGAGGTATAAATCAGGACACCCGGTTTGAAACAACTATTCGCTTACTTAATTATTAATTTAAAAATAATAAGACTTAGAAAAAACAAAAGTTAAAATGTTTTGCACGTAAATTTTGGAACGATTAAAAATTGAATATATTTCGGTGAAAATTTCACCAAGGTTAGGAGAATAATTCTCATTTAATCTACTTCGTCACACTGCAGTGAACAAATTTGAGTATAGAACATAGAAATGGTAACAGAAAAGAAAATTGAAACATTGTTTTTACTTATCAATCTCCTCTGAAATAGATTAGACTATTGTAAAAGAACTAGAACTTATTTCATACCGCCAAGCAAAAAGCAACTGACAGCCGGGAATCGCTATTCTGCTCCAATTTAATGAAATTAAAAAACGGTAGATAGCGCTGGCCTTGTAATTCTCGGTACTTTTCGAATAAAAATGGAGCGATAATGAGGCGAAAGAAATTGCGAAAGGCAAGGTTAAAAATGAGAAATTATCTTCAATTCGTGTAAAGTTTAACCGACAAGGCTATTTCTTGTTGCAGCGAATCTTTCACTTGGAATCGATGTAAACTTTATCTTGCGTTTTTTCTGTGTTGCCACAGCTGCACAGTATACAAGAGTTTGCACCCCTAACGCAATTTGTGTTGCGTTCAAATGCATAGGAAAAACCTTGCTGTTCAGGTGTTGTATGAGTGGACGCAGATCATTTGTGATGTTCATCTTGGGCAGAGAATGCCTTTCTGTGGGTTCTACATGTCTGAACTCAAGTAAAGCATGACCAAAATTTCTTTCAAGGTGCTGTCATTTTTCTGGGATTTCGCTGTTCAGATCATCGTTATTAATGTCCGGATGTGGTGGCACCTATGCCTTCAGCTTCAATCAGGTCTCCGTTTTCCACATCTTCCAAGGGAAGTTCATCAATAGGAAGCTGCTGTTCCACTTCCATTTTGATGGCAGCTATTCCAACAGCCGAAATCAATCTGTTTACAGATATTGAGCGTTTTTGATCTGCTAGATTCTGCTCTTTTATTTTTGTGGCTAGTTCTGGGTACTTAAGTAAGAGGAGTCGATGATGTTCTCTTCTTACACTTTGTCCACTTTTCTTTGCCAAAAAATATGCCCGCTGCGCCGGCACATTCTCATTGCGCGCGACTCGCTTAGCTCGCAAGTTCGAGCGCGCCTATGGCTACGCACTCGGCCTTTGAATTTTCCACACATTTGTGCACAGACCTTATAAAATTGAAGGTCAAAGCGTTATAACAACTGTATTTTGATAATTGCGAATTCTCTTTTGGTAAATCTCCTTCTGCTTTAACGAACACATTCTTATCATGTATGTCGTGCTTTGCACTCGATTTAGTACAAAATGTGAACTTTCTACATTAGGTTCAACTCTATTGTATCTAATGTATATCATATTTATTTATATACCTGGTACTGCTTATTCAGATATTGCAAAATAATGTACAATTTTTATTTTCCATGATGACTTTAATATTTTCTCCTTATTTTGCACTAATTTTTATTCTCAGCGACCCTGAAAATGCGCCTAGTTTGAGTGCGCAAATCAAAAACAGTGATTCAAACCAATCATAAACTACAATCATAAAGTTAAATTAAACATGTTTTTTTCAATTCGACTTTGAAGAGTGTTCTCAAAGCACGTACGGCCTTGACGATTACATTCTCATTGCGATACTCGCGCTTCTCGCTCAAGAGCTAAAATAAAACCATGTAAACAAAATGAAACGGAAAATTTTGTTTCCAAGTAAGAAAATGCTCTTACTTTTTGAATTTTGATCAAATCAAAAAATGTTGTGACGATAGTTTCAAAATATATTTCAAATCTAGTAAAAATTTGAATTGAAATTTTTTAATCTAGCAGAAAAATAATTTTTTTTCTATTTTTTGGAAATTTTCAAAATGTTGAAAAGTATATAACTTTTTGAATTTTCATCGAAATAAAAAATTTCATCAGGATAATAGTCAAGACTCTTTCTCTTATAAAAGAAACTTAAACAAAAATTTATGAAACGTAAAAATTTATTTTTTTTAATTTCGAAAATGCTCCAAAATTGCTAATTTTGGTTGAAAATATCTGGTTGACGAACTTAAACTTCATTCCAGGACCCTTAAAAAGTTTATCCAAGTCTGAATCGATTCAACAAATCCTTCAAAAGTTACCGTGGCTACAACATTCAGGTAACCATACATACATACAGACATACATACAGACAGACAGACAGACATACGGACATACAGACATATAGACAGACATACAGACTGGAAGACACCCACACAATTTTATTATTTTCGGACTCTATGAGTGCTAAAACGTAAAGATCCGTTAAAAACCAGAGATAGAAAATTTGGACGATTATATTACACTCTCATGAATGAGAATGTAAAAAACAACTGCTAACTTCTCAAACTTTTGTTCTATTATCTTTGGTTCTTTTTTTTTTTTTTTTTGAACATTCAGTATAACCACAAAAAAATATTTTTAAAAATGTTTACGTCAATTAACATCCTTACAGCAGAGTAATTACACACACAAAATTTCAAAACCATGAAAAAAAACTATAAAAGAAAAAAGTATGAACAAAAGTAGTTAGGAAATATTTCTAAAAATGCTTACACCGAGTGAAGAATTTTTTGAAATATTTTTATATGGTGATCCCGGAAGTTAAAAAGAACAAAGAAACTTGAAAAAGTTAAGAAGTGAAATATGCTATCAAGCCTTGATTCACCGTAAAAAATTCCAATTAGCCAGAAATTTTCAGAAAATTGGTTAATAAATTTAAAAAATGCTTCTTTAATTTTTAATGGACTTGTATGTATTTTTACTATTTCCAAGTGGAATGAAGAAAGCTGTATTGGAAAAACGCGCGCTGTCGTTGAATAATGCCATCAGTGTCTTGGCGACTTCTATGGCTACTTCTCGGCATGCGGTCTCGTCTAATTTTGCATCATTTCCCATGTTTTCCTGAGTTTTCTCAGAAATTTCCATTTTTTCTGTGCTGTGACTCTAGTCCATCGATGTGTATGCATGCTATTTTCTCTTTGGTATTCAAAGTTTTATTCTGTGTTTCATTCATTACACTCTAAACAATTAACCTCGACGTTTGTTTTGTTTGGTGTCTTTTTCTCATCAAGCGTGCGTTTATAGCTCCATAAGAAGATATGTATATTATGTTGAGCTCTATATTTTTAATTTCACAAAGTAACTTTACACATTAATGAAAATTATTGTATTATATCTTATACTTTTTTCTGTGCCATAGTAAAAATTGATGGGGTATAAAATTATAGGATCAACATCACATATTTTATTATTATATACATTTATATATATATATATATATA
>JAABKJ010000089.1:0-61058 GCA_011634705.1 Andricus grossulariae | reverse complement strand
ATTCAGCAGAAACCCTTGGTACAGGGACCCTCTATCCGCAACCCGAGGACGCGTTCGGTGGCTTTGTCATAGGCCCTGCAGTTCTATTCGAAAGGAATAGAAACCGAAACCGAATATATATATATATATATATGAAGCCAGAAAGATGAATTTAAATAAAAAGCTGAATTTTCAAACTGAAAATATGAATTTTTACCAAAAAAGTAAATTTGAATGCAGGTAGTTAAATTTCGATTTAAAAATGATCCATTTTCAACCGACAATGGTATAGTTGCATTTTTGATTTTTTTAAATTATTTTAACTGGAAAGGAACGAATTTTCATTTAAATAGTTAAATTACCACCAAATAGTGGAATTTGAACTAAAATTTGAATTTTAAAAATGAATTCTTAAATAAAAATACAATAGTAGACCTTTTCTTTAAGAGAATGAACTTTCAACGAAAAATAGTTGGATTTTCTTATTGACTTATTTCAATTCAGTTCGCATTCAACCGAAAAAAGTAAAAAAAAGGGGAAATCATTTTAAAACAGGGGGAAAAAAGAGGAATTCTTTAAAAAAGAGGTAAAGTGGGCAATAGTGGAAAGAGTGTGATTTCTATATTTAGTTGTTTTACTTATGAAATAAAATCATTAATTTTCATTCCTTTCAGCATTTCAAAAAGTTGTTATTCATACTTATGTTTCCCATGTGTGATGTCACACCTTGCGTTAGGCCTCTTCCCACCCCCTGGCAGTGTGACGTAGTTTTGGAATGGCCCCTAATAGCGTGTTTCTATTTAAATTCATTTCACCTTCCTCTCTATTTAATTATGTACAACATCACGAGAAAGGGAACATTTTATTGAGTAATCAGTTTTATTCTCTTCAGATTAATTTTTAAATTGCACTTGGCAGGCATTAGTAGTATATTCAGTGGATGCTGGAATGTAATAACGACGTTGAACAACATGTTTTTAATTATATAATACGCGGAAAAAGTAATCAACGATGGAGGACGTTCATATAAATATAATGAACAATATTATAGACGCTATTCAGAACGAACGATTGAGGGCTTACTTTGTCAGTTTTTTATATGACAGAAAATTATCCCTGTTTTTTTTTGGTGATTTTACCTTAAAATTTGGAACAGTTTACAATCCGTGAGCAAAGTGCGTTACAATTAAAACGGGAAATAAATCAAGCGAATAGCGTTGAGCTTCGATCGATCGAAGAAGGGGCGGAAGAGAAATAATACAACGAGACGTATTGAAAAGGAGGGGATTCGCAATTGACGATAAAACTGAGTGCTTTGGCTCGCAAAGTAAGGGGCAGTTTGTGTTTAGTTAGGATTTTCATTTATTCATGACAAGGGATGAAATCAAATTCAAATGGTACTGAATTAAATAGTTATCTGCTTGGAATTTCCTTGGAATATCGAGATAAAATATCATTGGCTCCTGACTTATTTTCTTATGGATCAAAAAATGCAAAACTTAAATTGAATATTTCCATTTACGAAGTTGTGAATATTCGTTAACATTTATAAAATTCTAATATCTACCATTGTGTAAAATAATCATGCTAACTACAAACTTTGCTGTTGATTCATAAACAATTGTAAATTGAACAACTTATAGAAATTAACAATTTGGAATTATAGGCCTTCAAGAGTCAGCAATTTCAAACTTGAGCAACTGGTATTAAAAAGAAACTAGATTGGAAGCATAATTCGTATTTTTCAAGTGATAAGTATTTTACTAAACCTGAATTGAAAATGTGTAATTTAGACATTGCCAACAAAAAATTCTGAATATTGAAGATTTTAAGGAGATTAATCGTTTTAGGACTGTTGAATTTATTATCAACAAAACAAATGAAATTCAATGAAAATATGTGTAATTTTCAAATTACGATTATTTAAATATAATAGCATATTGTGTATCAAGGGCGTAAAGAAGGCTATTTTGACGAGCGTGAATTTGCTGCCCGAGCGAAACGAGGGCCGCAGTCAAACGAGGCAAAATAGCTTTACGCCCTTGATACAAACCATACTTTTTGTCCCCCTCCTTGAAAACAAGTATGTGAAGCAGATAGAGGATGTTTGATGTACTTGACAATTTTAGATTACAGGTGAAATGAAGAAATAGCGTACTTTGCAGAAGGGAGACTGTCGGGTATAGCAATGCAATTTTTTCAAATAAAAATATGAATTCCTCCATGTTCTCACTTGCGGGTTGCAGTGTATGGGTAGCGGGCGTAAAATTTTATGTAGCGGGCGTAAAGTTGCATGTAGCGGGCGTAAAGTTTTATGTTGGCCCGGCAATGGCGCGTTTTCAAGGGGGGTCGGACAAAAATTATATTTGATTTGAACCCCGAAAAAACGAATCAAGTAAAACTTGAAGCATTCCAAATTTTCTCTAATAATATCCCATCTGCCAACTAGTTTTACTTTACTCCGTATCAAAATAAATTCGAATAAATATGGGTACATCTGATCCAGTTAAGTGTCTCTGACTAGCCTTTTTAAATTTAAGGCGTTATATCCTTTAAAGGAAAACTTAAAACATAATTCCTAAATAAACGCATATTTCCATAAATAATTGCGGAATCAAAAAATAAGTCTATTTTCTCGTTTCTATTTATAAATTTAAAAGATATAAATAATTTCGAATATTCTTGAGTTTTTATGTCATTTGGTAACCAAATACTCTTTTTCATTAATTTCGTAACTTAAAAGTTTATTTTTCGCATTTAAATTGATGAAAAATGAACGATTATGGAAGATACTTCACGACGTGGAAATTAAAATACTTTCTTTATTTAGTAAAAATAACAGATAATAGAATAACCGGTGAAAATAAAAATAATGATAAATAAATAAAAATAACCGATTTAGATTTTATTATTAGAAGAATCGTATTTTAGATGTAACTTTATAACAAAAATAATAATAAAAAGATGCATTTCTTACCTGTAAAGCACTTCTTTGAAAGATTAATCCACATTAAAAATATTCTTTGAAATTATGAAATGTTGATTGCATAACATTTTTTCCGGTAACGCAAAAGTTATTTGCAAAAAATAAAGTGGGTTGAAAAATAAAAAAAATCGATATTCTCCTTACTTTCGAATTCAAAAATGATTTGAAATGAGCTTAATGTAATATTTTACATTAATTAGAATATTTTTCAACATTAGAATGATTTCTAAACATATAATCTTCATGAATAAACATAAACATATTAATTCAATTAATGTTATATTAAAATTAATCTATAAAATTAACTTCCAATATCAAAATATAACGAAAATAAGAAATATAACGATGAATGAGACCCGTAAAATATATTAAGAATTCCTTGAAATCTGCAGAAAGACCTTTTAATATTTCAAATCTTCCGAAATCCCTTCAATTGTATATTGAACATTCTTACAACTCCCTAAAATATTTTTAATCTTTCGAAATGTTTTAAATCCCTTTTTATTGAAAATGGTTAAGAATCGTTTCAAATATCCTCAACATTTTTCATTGTTTGGAAATACCTTGAAATATTTGAAAATCTCTTCAAATCTTTGGAATCGTAACAAATCCCTTGATTTTTCTGAATAAATTCTTTGAATGAAATCTTTTGATATTTCTTGAAATCCCTTGAAATATTGAAGTCCGATCTAATACTGAGAAACATATTAAAATACCTTATTTATAGCCTTGAAGATCTCCTAAAACTATTGAAATTCTCGGAAATCTTATAAGTATCTTTTATATTCCTTAAAAATACTTTGAAATATTTGGACATGTTGGAAATTTTCTGAACTCGCTTGAACTCTTAGTATATCCTCAAATCTTATTAAACCCATATGAAATGCTTCCAAAACTTCCGAAATTACAAATTTTGAATCTTTTTAAATCTCCGAAATCTTACGAAAACCCTCAATTCTGGTGGAATTCTTTGAAATTTATAGAAATATTATAACATTTTTAGAAATTTTTTATATTTATTATTCACCCTTTAAATCATACGAAATCCTTTAAAATCCTTCCAAGTCTAAGAAATTCTTTGCAATTCAATCGAGTTTGTTTGAATTTCTTAAAATCCCTTCAAATCTTTGAAATAATATTAAATCCCATTCCGCTTCTGTAAGTATTATATAAAAACGAAAGGCGCGTACTTCTTCATCTCGCAAATAATTATTCTTACATTTATTTTAAGTTATATTAGCAGACAAAAGATGTTGTATGCTGATCTGAAATACTTCATTTCCATTCAATTCAAAATAAAATAATTCCAACTTTTTTATTTTCACCCTTATAATTGAAAGCTTAAAAAATCAAACCATTTATCAGATCATGAAATTCACTTTTTTAAATTTGATAACGTAGCAATTTGAAGGTTCTTACATAAATGCTCCGCTTGTAACTGATTTCTAAATAATGCCAATAAATCCGAAACGTCAATAAAATGAACTAGCTGTGAATTCGATCTCGAGTGTTTCCACTTTATTTGTATTTATATTTATATGGTGCTCATTTCATGAGCACTTTGCATCCGTTAGCAAATGTATTTGCTTCCTCATAGACAAAGCATTAATGATTTTTTACATATAAGACAAACTAAACTGTTTATTTCGATCAGTTTAAAAATAGAAATTTACAAACAATACAAAAATACAAAATAATACAAACCATTTTTAAAATACAATGACAACTCAGACAAATCAAACTTTGTATATAAAATGGTAATTTTTCGAGCTGGAAAAGGAAAGGAAGAAAATTTATCGCACCCTATCCCTTTGCCAGCTTTATGCTAAGTTAACTTCAGAGTTAAGTTTTCAATTTAAAAAATTAACTTCAAACCAAGAGGTTGAATTTTTGTATGAAAATTATTTCAATGTTTCAATGAAAAAGAGTGGAATTCGACGGAAAAAGACAAATTAAAAAAAAATAAAAATAAATTTTACTATAAAAAACCATATTTTCAAATATTATGCATTCGCATAGCCTCCTTAATCTTCAATAAAATATATAAATATTATAGGTCAATCGATTCGTCTCAAACCAGGGAACCTTTTATGTTTGTGTACCAACTTTGAGATATGCTAATGAAAACAGTTTTACTATAAAAACCCGATTTTGAAAATATTATTATGTGCTGAAAAAAATTGAATGAATATTTTTAGAAGTCCTTTGGTCAATTTTAAGACATTAGTGGTGAAAATAAGCCGTTCAAATTTCATAAATTTATCTGCGACCGTTTTCAAGTTATCGTGTTAAAAAAAGTGTGACATCCTCACACATCCACACACACACATCCGGACAATCGATTAGACCATTGTATTAGACATTATCAAATTGAGAAAATTTTCATTTAATAAATTAAAAATTTTTGGAAAATGTTACCATTACAAAGCTTCTCTATGAAGAAGCAAAAGTGAAAGTAAATTTCCACTGATTAGTTGAGGAATGCGTTTTCAATATTTATTCTTCCTCAACTCGCAATTTTTTTCATAACCACTGATTCTCCATTTTTAACGAGCTTTCTGTTTACGAATTTGAAAATACATGCTAGAGAAAATGTAAATGTCATTAGCGAGATTTTCTCATTTCAACTTTACATTCAAGTGAATTTAATTACGAGACCTTGTTACATGGAACATATTTCCTCGTACGGAATACGTGCTTTGATTAAACAAATATCATTCGGCGAATAAAACGCGTTCATACCATCAAATTATAAACACAGAGATGATTTTCTGGTGGAAAAATATTAATTTATACATTTTTCGGGTAGAACTGAGAAAGAAGAACTTGAATTCCGCATCAAATCGTTATATCAAGAGGAGTTTTGTGTCGAGAGGAAGGCAATGTTTATGCGTATCTCGAAGCTTTTCCATCTCATGGTTAACGGCCGTGAAGCCTTCTTGGCTCCACTTTGTAGGAAAATCAACGAGAATATTTCGTCCGGAAACCTCCTGAACGTTCTTCGAAATTTTTTACACTTCCTTTGACTCATTTCAGACTACTTCTCTTTGTGGACAAACATAAATCAGAAACATCCATTTAATACGCTTCTCCATCCGCTTGCATTCAAATCATTACTCTTTTTCTTAAGACGTACGAATCAAAGTCAAATTCAAAGTTGAAAAATTTATTGCTGGTTACACAGACATCGTTTATTAAGGGTGGCCGTAGGTCAGGAAAAACCTGGAAATCAAGCAAAAGTCAGGGAATTTTATTGGTCAGGGAAAGTCAGGGATTTTGAAAACAAATCTTTGCAAAAGTCAGCGAATTTCTATAAGAGGCACTTCTAATATCTGTCGACGATAATAAATTTGAAATTTTAATTCAAAATTATTTTATTCCGTTTGTAAGATATTATACAATTAATATTTTACAAGAATGAATTTCTGATCTTTGAATATTGATGGTTAGAGATGATGAAAAAAAGGTCAGGGAAGAATTAGGCAATTTAAAAAATGAAGATTTGCGGCCACCCTGATGTAATCTTCTGGTTAGTAATTTACTTGCCTTGTATTTCTATTTCTATTTTTTTCTGCAGTTGCTTCCTCCTATAGATTATATTTTTAGTTATGAATTTAACTATTTGGTTGAAAATTTAACAATTGTGTTAAAGTCATCGTTTTTATCGAAAATTCGACTGTTTTCTTTTATATTCATCTTTATGGATAGAAAATTTAACTATTTTAGTAGAAAAATAAATTTAACTCTTTTTTATTTGAAATGTGAAACATTAATTAAGGAAATAGTTACAACTGACTATGATTCGTTGAAAATTAATCTTGTTTGGTTAAAAGTGTAACCATTTTGTCTAAAATTGATCTCTTTCAATTAAAAATATACCTACTTGGGTCAATGTTGAACTCCTTTGACTTTGAAAATCTTTATTTATTCAACATTCTTCTTTTTAGTTGAACAATTCATCATATTAGTTCGAAATTCATCTCTCTGGTTGAAGATTTGACTATTTTGTTGAAAATTGTTGTTTTTGCTGGAAATTGATCTTCTTAGTTGAAAATTCGTCGTTTTGCTTTAAAAATGTATCTCTTTTGATATATATTCTTTTGTCAAAATTTGTTTTAATATCTGTTGATATATCAACTATTACGATTTTTATTGAGAATTCACCTTTTTGGTGTATATTAAACGTTTCTAGTTTGAAATTCGACTGTCTTCTGAGAAAGTTGTTTTGTAAATGCAACTGTATCGTTGAAAAAAAAATGTTTGAATAAGGATTGTTTTTTGAAAGTTTAACTATTAGTTGAAATTGAAACTGTTTTTGGTTGAAATTTAATCTTTTTTTGTTTGAGAATTCAACTATTTGGTTCAAAACTCATCTTTGTAGATAGAACATCAAAGCATTTGGTTGAAAATTGAACTATATTGTTAAAAATTTTATTATTTTATTAAACATTCGATTATTTTGTTTAAAAGTAATCTTTTTGGTCGAAAATGCAACTGTTTTGTTGAAAATTTGTCCTTTTGGATTTAAAATTAAACTGTCTTCTAAAAATTGAATAAGTTAGTTGACAATTTCACTGTTTTTTGTTGAAGTTTAATCATTTTTTTCTTCAAAAATTGTCCTTTTCGATTGAAAATGATTCTTTTACAGTAGGAAAGTCATGTTTTTTGGTTGAAATAAACAAACAAATTTGACATTTTTTTTATATAAGAATCTTTAAAAATATCCACTTAAACAAAGACCAATTGTGTAACAAAATTGCACGAAAAGCCTTAAACAGAAGTATTTTTTCGAAAATCAGTTTTAAAAAACACTGACTCAAAGAAGCAAATTTGTTTAACCGAATTTTTAAATTTTGATCCGGGACTGTTTTATTCCATTCATAAAAGATTCGTTGTGAAAAATTTTGCAAAATCAATATTCTGGTCTGTGAATAATAATGGTCAGGGGAAATGAAAAATTGGTCATGGGAAATCCAGGAAAAAGTTAGGGAATTTTTAAATTGAAGTTTTACGGACAACCCGGTTTATTTTATTTATAGGTAATAAAATTTGTGTAGGGGAAACTATGTATAATGGGTAAGTCACTTTATAGAGTAGGTTATTTGAATTTACCAGAATTAAAAAAAAAAATTTCTCAAAGCTATTGATCACAACATTTAGAACAATATTCAGCATAACTGGACGAAATTTTGTTGATGAATAATGAATAAAAATTGTCTGGGATAAAAAAATTATTTTCGAGATAAAAACCAAAAATATAACTATTTTACACTTCCAAGGCTGCAAGGCTGGGCTGCTACAACCCAAAAAGTAAAAAATTCATATTTTCGCACATGATTGATCAAACAATCGCCGAAAAAGAAAAAGAGTTCAAAATAATAAAATATTTGTTAAACAGCCCTGAGAAATTAGAAAACTCCACTTATTGTGAACAAAAAATTAATTTTAGAGCTCCATACAGTTTCTAAGCAAATAATTCGTCTATTTTAATTGAAATAATTCCAAAGATTATTCAGGTTATGTAAAATATTTCAGATAATAAACAGTTAACATAAGACAGTCAAAAACTACCCTTTTTATATTTGTATTTCTAGATTTTTCATTTGATGTAACAAGCTTTATATAAAATAGATATAAAGATATATAAACAAATATTTTCAAATACTACTTCACAAGTACATATATCTATAATACTATAATGTATGTCATTTAAAAATATTTCCGGATACATTTGTAAACGAATTTCATCCGGAAATGTTTAAATTAAATTATAAATTTTTAAGTAAAATTGAAAATGCGTAGTTCTTAACTTCCTCTGTTTTTTACTGTCAACTGCGTTTTATAAAAATTGTATGAATGAAGAATATAAATATTCTCCTCGGAATGTTTGAAATGTTCACATTAGAAATTGTAAGAAGCTCAAAAAATAACGTTTTTGTCCGACCCCCCTTGAAAATGCGCCATTGCATGTACGTCAAGCAATCGTAATTTGGCCGCTTCCATCCCAGTGATGTTTGTACATGCGCGCTCCACCGCCGGGCCAACATGAAATTTTACGCCCGCTACATGAAACTTTACGCCCTCTACATAAAACTTTACGCCCGATACACATACACTGCACCCCGCAAGTGATAATATGGAGGAAATGATCTTTATCTTTGAAAAAAGTCTATCACTAGACCCGACAGTCTCCCTTTTGTAAAGTATACTATTTCTTCCTTTCACATATAATCTCAAATTTTCAAGTACACCAAACATCCTCTATCTGCTTCACACACTTGTTTTCAAAGAGGTAGGACAAAAAGTATGGTGTATATGAAGAACGTACAGCTATTTTGCCTTATGTGACTGCCGCCTGAGCGAAGCGAGGGCAGCATGTTCACACTCATCAAAATAGCCTTCTTTACGCCCTCTATACACAATATACTATTTTATTATCAAGAGGGGTGTATCTTAACTCTTCTATGATTTTCCATTCTATAACTTTTTCTGACGATAGTTTACAATTTTTATGCAAAAATAAATTCTGATGTAACATGTTATGCTTTGACTATATGGGTGTTTTATGTCAAGTGTTTTATATCTAAAGTTTTTGTCATTAGTTTACGTGAAATTGACGAAATATTTGCAGTATAGACTGTAAAGAGTCGAATATTCATTTTTTTCATTATTGGGTGTTCTTTAATTTCTAAGGGTAGTTTTATAAATTTTCTTCATTTTTTCAGTTTCTGAATAACTTTTGTTATGATTTTACTTAAAATTGACGAAATATTTGCATGATAAACTGTAGAGAGCTCGAATAATAATTGCTTGTTTATAAAAGTAGCGTAATTTAATTTCTGAGTGTACTTTGTTAAATTTTCTGTACTTTTTAATTTTTTTACATTTTCTAACAATTAATTACGAATTTTCGAAGTTCAAAATGTTTGAATTAAAAAAAGTTTAAACCTTGGTCCTAGGCATATAAACGCTAAAAAGTTTTAATTATTTTTTCGGTGTGTAAAAATGACAAATTATGTATGTAAAAGTGATAAGTATGAACATAAAATTATGGTAGGAATAATGAAAATGATTTTGCCCTAATTTAATTTAAAATACTTATATCCATCGAAGTAAAAAAAAACACCTTCTGTGTGGGGTTGATAATTTAGAATGCGCTTTTTTCATATAATTGACCTATTTTTGGCCTTCAATGATCAAAATGACCTTGTTAAAATTAAAATGTTCGCTAGTGATTAAAAACTACCCTTACACTTGTAAAAACTATCCCTTAGAACGATATTGTCCTTCTTTCACAATTCTTCAAATAATTTCTCATAAAAAGTCCTAGAAGGACTTCAGAAATATTGTTTATATATTTCAGAGTATTTAAAATAATTTAAAGACAATTTGGGTTCGATTTTTGGGCCTTTAATTTACCTTCCATTAAAACAATGGTAAAATATAGTCATTTTGCCAAAATCGTGTAAATCTTCTACTAAGATGTTTGAACATGATGCTGAGACTTACTGGAAAATAATATCACCTCATGAAAACTAGGTTGCTATCCTGAGAAGGCAATAACTACCCTCTGTAAAGATTAGAACGTTATATTCTGATTTCATTTCATTCTAAAATTCAATTCCTAAGTTTAAAAATGAAATCAGCAAAATCTTATTAAAAAATGATTTTCAATTCTAAGATGTCTTTCAGATTTATTATTTATTATAAATTGTCAACACCCTATACAGGGTGATTTTTTTACTTTCAAGGGTAGTATTCTAAATAAAATTAGGGTAAACCTATTTCCAGTTATGCCTACCATCATTCGATTTCCATACTCATTGCTTTTACGCAAGTCATTTGTCATTAAAAAAATAATAATTACCGCTTTACTGTATTTAGAGTTTTCGATGACGAGTGAAACACCTTTTTTAATTCATAAAATGTTGTAAAACTTTTTTCACACCAAATGAAAGAAAATATAGAGATGAGACAACAACAAAAATATTTTTTTATTTAATCCACCCTACTACTATATCCCCTTATTAGAAGAATTTGGAAAGAAATTCACAGTTGTTATTTCATCAAATGACAGCTTTTTTGGGGACTTCCGCTAAAATAAAACCATTTTTTTTTCATTTTAGCCACACTGTCCTCATATTAAAATAAAGTTTGAAGTAAACTAACAAGCTTTGAAAATCATTCACTGTCTCTTTGGAGTGCCAAATTTACAATTTCAAAAGGATTTATGAATAGTCAGGTTCCATTTCCATGTAGAGTGGAGGCCCAAATTCCGCTTCGATTCTCAAATGTTACGGGTCAATAAATCTGAAATTGCGGGCTTCTATCGCTTTGCGAGGTGCGATTGTACTCGTCCGAAGAGAAATCTGAAAAAGCGGTAAAATCTCACACATCGGAATACGGTGAAACAATGCATCTCTCGATATTTCTATTCGTCGACACGATAGAGTTCGGATTCGTCAATGATTCGCCGCATCTTGGTTGCTTTATTGTTCAACTTGTCGAACAAACCAAAAAAATGCTTTGTTTTGCTCTCTTCTTTTTTTATCGCTTCCTTCAACGTCTGATGAGTGAGGAGGGGTACACTTCCGAAAAAGTCAACCAAAAATTTCGACGAGATACTTGACCAGGAGAGTTCCATTTTCATCCCATTTAAAAGTCCCCAAGTAATTTTTGGCGCAGTTTAATAGAAATGAAGTAATTGACCATTTTCACTATTTTCAAATTAGTTTTTCCCAAAATATCGAAAAATATTGATTTATAATGAAAATGTTAAATATAAAAGTCATAGGTCTCATCCAAAGACATATTTTTTATGTTTAAACTTTTTCTCTAAAATTAATATTTTTCGAGAAAAATGAAAAAAGTGCATTTTTAGATTACAGTAGACTATGACGAAGCGCCTGGTGCTGGACTGAGGTGCTCACTAACCGTCCGTTTAGTCGAGTCACTTTTGTATACAAAATTTGTTCCTCGGATTAATATTTTGCGAGATCTATGAAAGAAATTCATGTTCAAAAATAAATAAAAAATGGTAATACCTTAATTTCTATTTTGCTGTGCCAACAATTCTTTTTAAAATATCGAATGGAATGCAAAAGGCACTTCTAGACCAAGTATCGAATCAATATTTTCGGGTGACCTTTTCGAAAATTCACCCGAAAGTATAGTATCAGAATACAGCCATCCTGATGAAGAAACTGTACAACTGCATTTGCAGAAAAATAGGGTTTTTATATCGTTGGATTAATTATGAAAAAATGAATTTACCTATGCTAATCATTATTCAAAATTGTAATTAAATCTCGAAAAAATTAGGTCTCGATTAGCATATCTGCAGCGATTTTAGAGAATTCCTGATGTAGAAGCAATACATCTGAACAAAATTGTAACATATCTGAACGAATTTCAGGATTTGGGACAATGTGAGTTCCCAGATCCTTATAAAAAATACATCTGTGAACATGTGTTTTTTTATGAGGATCTCGGTCTTTCAAAAGGCCGATTTCCTCATATTGAATATCACATGTACATGCGAAGTTTCTTCACCAGGATTCGAGGGTAACTTTGCACCGCCAATCCTTGTAAAAAAGCAAATCTAAATTTTTTTATTCATACAAATATAAATAATACATTATTAACCTTTCAAACACTATTGTAACCGTTTACTGATATTAGAAAAATGTTTTTTTTTCCTTTAATAATTCCTAAGCTTTCAATTTTCAAATTCTAAAAAAATTCCAGCATAAAATTTATTTTAGATGCAATTTTTTCTTTAGAATTTGACTTTGTGATCTAAAAAATAAATACAGAAACCATTTAAACATTTTATAATACACCTCCTCCTTCAACGAATATTATTTGGTGTTAGAATTTGTCATTACGCTTGACAATCATAAGGTGTGTTAACGATGCTGATGACCGTAATTAAATGGTTTTAATAAGCAATTCATAATTTGACCAAAATCTTTACACTCTTTCATTATATTTTGTACTTAGACAATGATTTGAATGATCAAAATATCAAATCGAATAATTTGACTATAAATTCGATTATTTATCAATTGTCGGAATATTATAGATGTAAGTTTCTTCATCAAGAAATTCGAAGTCCTTGGAGTCTGATTCCTGACTTAACAGCACATCCGTACAGTTGTGTTTTTTAGTAAGGATTCTTGGCGTATTTGTGCATTGATATCTAACATATCTACAGTTTGGCTGGAAAATAATTGAAATCAATCATTTTTGTTTTGTTTTATTGAATAAAGCATTTGCGATTTACCCAAGAAAGGTACTTTTCTTTTCAAAAACTCTCATACGTTAAAAGGTACACATGTACACGCCTTTTCATTGAATATCTCGGTTTGCTCCAAATGCAGTTGTACAGTTTCTTCATCAGGGCGGCAGAATAACGGAAGTTCGTCATCTACTGAACTACTACAACAGTATCGAACAGTGAGCACAGAGGTTGATGATAATGTCGCGAGAGATACGGTAGAATAGTAGGATGCTCTGTAATTAATCAGTACAAGGCAAATACAAGGTGCACCTTTGCAGAAGCGTTTGTATAGTTATGCTGGTACGTATTTACGCATAGGTGCTCGCTTCTGTGAGTGTGTATATTTGCACTGTATAATGGCTCGAATAAATAGCTTCGAACCTCTTGTTCACATGCATGCCATTTTCTATGTATGTACCTATTATTTAAGGTATTTAATGTGAGTAATGAGTATGAATTGAATTCAAGAAATAAAGCTGTCAGGATGGTGTGAGTGTGGTAAGTTAACTTGGGAAAATAACTGGCGAATTTTGTTATTCTTAATCAAAATATTAATAAGTACATGGAATACAATACCTTGTCCAAAAAAAGTGGCGTAACGAAATGTCTCGAAAATCACACACTCTTTCCTGTTGAAAATCTGATCGCGTTTTGAATGAATTAATATTGCTCCATTTATTACATATGAAAATCAAGAATGAAATCCGTTGCTAACTTTCAATTTGTTTAAAACTGTTAACTTAATTTGTGATCGCTATGGTGGCGAAATATTTCATTGTTCTTGCAAACACAGATTTTAAATTATCTAGTTTCACAAAATTCCAAAAGATTTCAGAAGATATCTTTGGATATCCAAAATTTTAAAAACCTGTCAACGTTTTCGAGGTATTTCGAAATGTTTCAAGGGATTTTTAATTGTTTTAAAAGATTTCAAAAAATTTCAAGAGGTTTCAAGGAATTTGAAACCAATTTAAGAGATAACAAAATGTTTTATACTTCAAGGGATGTAGAAAGATTTTAAGCGAATTTTCCGTAAACCTAACCGGTCAAGTATAGCTCTAGGTCTATTATTACGGAATTTTCCGTAACGTTATCACCAAACGCACTGGAACAGGGTTACGGAAAATTCCGTAACGGTAGAGAGTTTGTTCAAAATATTTCAGGAGATATCACAAAAAATTTTAAGTTTTCAATGGATTTGAAAGAATATTTAGGAATTTCCAAGTATTTAAAAAGATTTTAGGAATTTTCAATGTATTTCAAAATATTGCAAGAGATTTGACAACACTTCAAAATGATTGCAAGTAACTTCAAAATATTTCAAGAGATTTTCCAAGGATTACATATAATTCAAGAATATTTCAAGGCATTTCTCAGAATCTTTTAAAATTTCACGGCCTATGATAGGATTTCAAGGGATTTTAAAGAATATTTATGGAGTTATACTACTTTTAGAATAATTGAAGGGATTTTCAGAGATTTGAACGATTTTTTAAGAGTTTCAAATGCATTTCAAAACATTTCACGGGGTATTACAAAACTTCCAAATTTTCAACTTGTTTCCAAAGATTCCGAGAGATTTCAAGAGATTTCGAGAGACCCTGAAGTACCTTAAAATACTTCAGTGATTTTTGAAGTTTTTCAAAATATTTCTAGAGATTTCACCGCAATTTCAGAAGAATTTTGAGTAACTTTAAAAGATTTCAAGGGATTTCACAGATTTTCTAAGGATTTCAAGAAATTCAAGAATACTACAAGTGATTTCCAAGTATCTTTTGAGATTTCATGGCCTATGACAGTATTTTCAGGATTTTTCAAAAGTTTTCAATGGGTTCCAAAATATTTCACGGAATGTTACAAAAATTCGAAAGGTTTCAAGAGGTTTTATAATATTTTAAGTAAGTTCAAGAGGTTGCTAAATAGCCCAAAGTATTTAAAAAGATTTCAGGGATTTCCAAAGTATTTCCAAATATTTATAGAGATTTCAGCGCACTACAAAAATAATTGCAAGTAAATTTAAAATATTTCAAGGGATATCACAGATTTTTTGAGGTTTCAAAATATTTCACTGAATGTTACAAAACTTCTAGAGACCCAAAAGCATAAAACAGATTTGAAGTATTGTCGAAGTATTTCAGAATACTTGCCTAGGTTTTACACGATTTCAAGTAATTTTTGAAGATTTCAAGTGGTTTCACAGGATTTCAAAACATTTTAAGGAATTTCGGAGGATTTCTAGGGATTGCTCGTGTGCTGACTAGTCATATAAAAACGGCCTTATTTATTTTTCATATAGTGTTTTAATTTGTTAGTGATACCTCATTTTCAACTCAAAATTATCATATATTTTTTCCCGATGTAGTGGTTCTGATCAGCTGCAAGAAACTCTTGGCATAATTAAAACCTTTTGAGTACTTTTTTGTAAAAAAATATAAATTCACTGCACTATCACTTCAGAGAACCATGCGGGACAAAAATGAAATCTAATTGATTACAGTCAAACTACAAAATGAAATAGGCCACTGAAATTAGGTTACTCCAGCAATTGTAAAACTCTAATCAGAACTTCAAGATATGAATTTAGAAAAATAGATATTTATTATAATTTTAATAATTCAGCTTTAAAAAATTCAAAATCGTTTTTTCCCTTGTAAAAAATTAATGAAAAGCCTCACGATTTTTTTAGTCCCTAAGATAAAATTTAAGAAAAAATAAGTACGGATTCTATAGACATTTTTATATGATAAATGTTCATTATTAAACAGTAAGTCACAATCCCCAATTTATAAAACAATAATTTTTAAAACTTTTCGATATAGACGTCTCTTAATATTTGAAAGTAATGCATTAATTTACATTACATAATAAAATCTAATCGATTATACATTTTTCTTCTAGGGAATATTTCTCGATGATTTAAAAGAAGTTCACAATGCAGTTAAATTGATTTATAATGTAATATCAAATGCCTCCTATAAAAGTACATATGAATAGATGTCTATAATTTCCATAGCATGTTAAACACTTCAAGTTATAAGAATTAATTTTCTAAAAAAATCACACTCTTCATTTGGTTGAAATACGTTTTTAAAATAACATTTTGACTAAAAAATGTATTTGCTATATTTTCTCAAAAATAAAAGTTTCATATATTCGGTTGTTTATATTCATTTTTCCAATTACTTTTTTCTTGGTAAAACCAGTGATCGAACTTTAGATTTTTTGAAATTTCGGTGACAGAGGATAATAAAACTTGTAATATTAAACTAAATTTCAAATTATAAATCAGGAAGCTTCTTCTACAAATGTCCGTACTATAAATTGAAGGGTTTCACGGCAGAACCATATACGTGCTAAGGATAAAATTTTGCAGAAGAGAGAAAACGTTCTCAAAATTCAAATTATTTTTGAAACAAAAAATGAGAAAGTACTTCTCGAGAAAATATATCGGCTGAAGTCGTCCTTTGTAAGTACCGTGAAAAATTTTGTTTTTTTAACCACTTAACTGGTAGGCTCGAAATCGACGTTATGTGCCAAAACTGGTAGATGAAAATAATTCCGTTTTCATTACGAAAGTTCATTTCCTAAGGGTTTTTTAGGTCGCTGATGACGAATCCGGGGTCAAAATTGAGAAATTCGAAATGAAGGATCCAATATGGCGGACTAAAATGCAAAAATCACGTGACTTAAATGAATGACAGTAATAAAGAGTTTCTTAAATCGCTGATGACTATTCCACTATACTATCAGCTATTTTGAATTTTTCAATTTCAACCCTGGATTCGCCATCAAAATACAAATTTGAGAAATAAATTGAATTTTTTCATTGGATCAACAAATTTCAGAAATCTAAAGGTGCGCGCTTAGCCCCAAGCCTGGAAATGATAGAGTGCGCACTTAGCCCACGTTTTTTTTCGGACGTCTTCGGAGTTAGCGTCAATTTGATCAAATATCAACTAAACTTTTGCTCATAGACAATCGTTTCTATGAACAAAATTGTAGCTGAAATGTCACTTCTGCAAGCTGAAATAGTGCTTTTTTCATCATTTCATTTTGTTATTAAAAATTGACGATGCAAAAACAGTGCACGCTTAGCTCCGGTCCCCCCTAAAACAACTTGGTTGGAGTAAAAAATTATCCAATGAATGGATTTTATGTAACTTTTTCCGAAAAATTGAATGGCGTTATTAGTTTTTCCGTTTTCAAAATATTTGAAGAAATTTTTTTAATAAAAAGAGTTCAAGCAATTCACAAATCAAATTTTTTCCCCATAATATACGGTGAAATTTTAGAGATTTTTTAAGCTAATCAAACGTGTTTAAAAAAGGCGGTACTTAGACTTCTTTCTCTATATCCAATAATCTATATAATATAATATTCAACACAAGATATTTTTTTACTGTAATTGTGGTAGAATACTTCGCAATTGAAGATTTGTGAATTGAGTTTATGTGTTTTGGGCAGAAAAAGTTTAAAGGGATTTCAACCCTCGAGATTGTGGGCTTCAACCTCAAGTCATTGGATTCTCGGAGTTATCAGCTATCTACAAGAGACCCAACATCACGATGGCTTAACTCGCTCAGAAATGCCGTCTCGGCTCTTCTTTTTGCTCTTGTGGTCCCCTTGCAGAAATCAGGCAGATCCTTCACTTATTTTCTTTCCATTTCGCAATTCCATTTTCCTCGATATTGCTTCGCCTGCTTGGAAAATTTCCACTTGAGAAAAAGGAGGCAGGAAAAATGAAGAGAGAAAAATGTCGAATGTATGCATCGATGAAATTATAAAAATGCTAGAGGCAAGTGAACACAGAAATTGCTTAAACTGTAGGACAGCAAACAAAATTTAATAAACCAGGAGACTAAATCTTTTATTACATATACTAGCAGTGAATGCGCGAGCGCGAATCACTCGTTCATTTTCGTCACGTTCCTGTAATTTTATTTCCTAACATTAAAAATATAAAGAATTGAAAAATCTATTGGTAAACTAATTTTTAAATATGAAGAGTTTTTCAAACTTCCAAAACAATAATTAATAATTCGAATTAAAAGGGTTTGAAATTTAAGAAAACTATGTTGAACGCTTATGAACTGAAAAAGTTCCAAATCAAACATTTTTAGATCAGGTAAAATTATGAAAAAGGACAACATTTCGAATGAAATAAAAAGGAATTGAACTTGTATTATTTATAAATTTAAGCGTTACAAATTGACAAATTTAGTATCAGAACTACCTAAAATTGAAAAAACTTAGATCAAAATATTTAACAATGGACAATTTCATTGGAAAGGAATTGACATTGTATAATTTCCAATTCAAAGCGGTCGAAATTGGACAATTCAATTTTGAATTGCTAAATCTCAAAATTGAATGATTTTAGATTAAAGTGTCAAATATTCATGTTCCTTACGTTTCTGGATTTTGGTTTCCTAATACTAAAAATATAAACAACTTCAAAATCCTTTATTAAACAAGTTTTTTAATATTAAAAATTGTTAAAACCTTTGATAATTAATCATTCTCAATTAAAAACGTTTGAAATTAAAAAAAAGTATATTTAATAATTATGAACTGAAAACGTTCCAAATGAAAGAATTATAGATCAAATAACATTTTCAAAAAGGACACTATTTCGAATGAAATGAAAAGGAATTGAAATCACCTAATTTTTAAATTGAAGCTTTAAAAATTGAAAAATTTTTAATCAGAAGTTTCCAACATTGAAAAATCCTAGACGTAAGTGTTGACAATTGAACTATTTCACTATAATAGGATAAAAATATCAGAAATAGATTCATTTCGAAATGTTCAAAATTAAACAATTTCTTATTAAAATTATGAAAACTGGATCATTAAAATTCAAAGGAATTGAAAATGTAATATTTTTAATTAATAGCGTTCAAACTCGAATGATTTGAAATTTAAAATGTTCAAATCAGAAGCTCACAAAATAGAAAAATTTCAGATGAAAATTTTGAAAATGCACAAATTTCATTAGAAAGGAATTGTAATTTGTTCACTTTCAATACAAAGCGTTCAAAATTAAACAAGTTTATTTTGAATCAATGTATCTCAAAATTGAAAGATTTCAGGTTAAAATTTTGAATCTAAAAAAAATGTTGAACTATTTAAAAAAAGTTCAAAATTGAATCATTTCAGATTCGAATTTTAAACACGGGTTCACTTAACATTTTAAGAAATTAAAATTGTATTATATTTTAAATAAAGGATATAATTTAATTTAATTATATAATATAATTTCTAATTCAAAGCGATTAAAATATGACAATTGAAAATTGAAAACTAAATTTAATGTTTCCACGTCAAATCTTCTGAAATTCTATAATTTTAAATTATTATTACATGGAAAATATAATTTAACAATAAAATTGATTAGAAGAATTTTACTAAGATAAAAAAATAAATTCACCGTCATTTGCATAGTTACAAAAAATTCAATTATAAACCTTTAAAATTGAAATATGTAGAAAAAACATTCCAAATAAAAGTAATTTTAAATCCGAAAGATTACAAGCAATATAATTTCTGCTGCGGTGCGTTGCAAATTAAACGACTCCGAGCTTCATTTAAAACTGAAAAATTGTTAGTTATCAAAAAATGAGATGTTAAAACTTTTTCATACTCAAGCCCTTTGAAATTTCGATTATTTTAAGTAAATTCAAATCGTTTGAAAATTAAAAATTTTCTAGTTGTTACTTATGTTTGAAGAAATTAAATCCATTTCAATTTTAATTGCAAAGTTAAAACGTATAAAAGAGAAAAATTCAGTGTTCAACATGAAAATTTATATAAAAAAGTCACCCTGACAACGAGTAAAAAATTAAATAAACCAGGAAATTTAGGTCCTCATTATATGTCGGAAGAATTTGTTTATTTTAAAATTCCAATTTTGTTACTATATTATAAAGTTAATATTTGCTAATGCAGATGTTCATTCAGTATTGTGAGCTACCCAAACAAGAAATTCTTTGGCTTGCTGTTATTTCCCTATTTCAATATAGGCTTTCGGTTCGGCGGGGGAACTATTGAGTAACATTCAAACTTCCGCTCACAAAGTAAATCTCCACGAAAGATGAAGCCGCATCAAATATTGGTTCGAAAGTTCAAGCCTTGGATAATATCCTTCTGGAATAAAAATTCTACCTCTCATATATAATTTCGATAATTTCAAAACTCGTGAAATTCATAATAATACTTGACATTAATTAGCAAACATGCATAATCGGCTCACGCTCATATATAATTGTTTACAAATTTCAGAACGCGGGAATTATGGGTATCTACTTCATCCTACTTTATATATTAATTTTTGATGATGAAGCAAGGAAATCCAAGCGATTTAAAGTCATATTTTTAAAAATTTCAAATTAGAGCTGACACAATAAACCCTGGGGTATCAAACCGTTGCGTATCATTCTGATAAAAATTATTTTCACACAACTTCATTCATATCTGTCGAGTGGTTTTTATTATACTTTTTATTGAAACGCGCAGGTTGGTCATGACCGATATAATATTTCCAAAACAAGGAATGTTTTAGAAAATTCTGAATTTCACGGTGAGAGAAAAATTGCAATTTTCCTATTTGGGATACAAATCTCTATGGCCCTACAAATTTATTTATTTCTAAAAGTTTGTCTTCAGATTAACCTAGCACTGACTTCTAATTCTGAAAGACTTAGAACTTCCTAGGATAACAGTTGCATTTTCAACTAAAGAAGATCAATTTTCAACGAAATACTTGAATTTTCAACCAAAAAAGATCAATTTGAACCGAAACTGGCATAGTCAAATTATAAGTTTAAAAATTTAATTTTCAACTGAAAAAAAAACAATATTTAACAAAATAGTAAAATTTTCTAACAATGATATGAGTTTTCCAATAATTTTAACTAAGATAATGATTTCTCAGCTAGAAAACTTAAATTTTAAGCTAAAATAATTAATTTTCATCCGGAATATACATTTTTGAATACAATAATGATTTTTTAACTACAATTGTTGATATTTCAATCAAAAGTGAAAAAAATTCCAGCCAAATTGTTGAATTTTCATGCCAAAAAAGGCGAACTTTCTATAAAACAGTTAAATTGCTTATCACCACCAAGATATGAATTTTCAACAAAAAGGTAATTTTCAACCCGAATAGTTGGATATTCAACCCAAAAAGACCATTGTTTTAACAAAAAAGTTAAATTATCAAAAAAAAATGAATATCGAAGAAAATTATTAAATTGTCAACAAATAAATCAATTTTCTACCAAATAATTAAATTTGTAACCAAAAAGATGAATTCTCAACCGAAAATTTAGTATTAGACTTTTGAATAAAAAAGAATGAACTATCAGAGTAGAAAACAATATTTAAAACCTTGCACTTTGAATTTAGAAATTTACGTAAATTCAGATTTGAACTTAAATTAAGGGGGAATTGCCTATAGACGGTCAAAATCGTTATCAAAATTTGCACGTGGATTAAAAAAAATGTTTAATGTTAAGATCTTGAAATTATGTTTACTCATAAACAAAAATTGAGCACAATTCAGTTACATGATTATGTTTCATTTTATATGAACCTCGAATAAATTTTTTTCAACTGTTTTTTAAGAAACTGAAACTTAGAATGTAAAAAGTTTGATTTTTGGAAAGGTTTTTTTGCACAAAGTGATTGAAAATTTTTTGTCGTTGCGAAAAAGAGAGGTAAACATAGAATGCTGTTGTATTCTCTTTAATTTGATCAAAAATTTATTGAAATCGGTTGGCCGTTCTCGTGTAATCTGGCCCGCCAGTTTGAAAAACGCGTTTTCGGGAAAATTCATATAAACATCGAGCACGTGTAATAGGCATTCTACGCACCGTGATACGGTAAAAAGTTGGCCACTCTCTCAATTTCCGAAATTTTGAACTAAAACTTCGCAAGTATATTTTTGGCTGCATGTGCAACTGATTTCTAGTAAAAGAAAAGATTTTTTTAACCATTTATAGGCGATTCCCCCCTTAAAGAACAATTTATCTGAATTCATGTAAATTTTGTCTAAAGTTAAGAAAACATACGACATAATCCTGAAATCCAGATATGGATCTACTAAAGATCAGACCAATTTTTGCTGAATTTGAGTTTATCTCTGAAGTTAAGCACATTTCGGAATTTGAGGTGTAACATTTTTAAGTATTCTTTTTTACTGTTAAGCTGAAATGATGAATTATCAACTGGAATAGTCAACTTTTTAGTTCATAACATTAATTTTTAACCAGATTAAATGAATTTCCAACAAAAGAGTTCAATTTTAGCCAAACAGATGAATTTTTTACTAAAATGATGACTCTTCAACGAAAAAAATAAATATTCAACAAAGAAGTTCAACTTCAAACCAAAAATGTAATGTTTACATTTCATGTTGAAAAAAAAATTAATTCAACCAAAAATAAAAATAAATTTTTTAGCCAAATAGTTTAGTTTTGAACCAGAATGATGAATTCTGAACGAGAAAATGTAATTGTTGATATTTCAGTAAAGAGCGAAATAAAATTTCAACCAAAAAAATTAATTTTCAACCAAATAGTTACATCTTCTACCAAAATTGTTGAATTTTCAATCCTAAAAGACAAACTTTCAATAAAACAGCTCATTTTTCATCTAAAAAGAATGATTCTCTAACAAAATGGTTAAATTCTTAACAAAGTACTCGAATTTTTAACCAATTAATACAATTTTAATTTAAAAAAGTTGATCCTCAGCCAAAAATATCATAGTGAAAAAGAATAGTTGAAAATGTGTAACCTTGAATTGAATCGAGTAATGCTAAATGGTGCTAAGTTCAATTAACCTAGTTTTATAGAAGGAGCAAAAAACCATTTTACAGGAACAGCTTGCAACCTGTTGAGTTAATAATTTTTTTTTGGTAGGTGGATGGATCAGGTTAATAACCATTCTCTACATAGCACCGTTTAGCTTTTCCTAGTATTATAAAAGAAACGCAAATAGTTCAGAAAATCATCTAGCATAAATATTCTTCTTCATTTCATAAACAAATAACACTATTTAACAGAAAAAAAGTAACATTTATGGTAGTATTAAAACATTTTTTCAATTTTCTCAATAATATCTCCAACCATTAATTACTGATTAAAATCCTATGATGACCGTCGAATTGTAAAGAAATTGGAATATTATTAGTAGAATTCACTCATTCAGTTCAAATTCGTCAAAATTTACCATTTTAAATGTATTGAAATACTAAATTTTAGGGTAAAAAGTTTCAGAACCTTAATTTTTTTTACTGAAATAGGTACAAAAAGCGAGAAAGTACGATTTTTGGAGAAAAATAAATTTCCTCAAAATTGAGGACTTAGCACCGTTCAGCTTGCCCTGCTTCAATTTAGAAATGTACTTGAATCCAGAGATGAGCTTAAATTAAGGAAAAGTGTATCTGAATTCATGGTCAGAATAATTTTTGCTGAATTTAGGTTGATCTATGAATTTAAGTACATTTCTGAATTTAGGGTGTAACATTTTTAACTATTATTTTTACTGGTAAAACTAAATGATTAATATTGAATAGGAATAATTAAATTTTGAATTTAAGAAATTAATTTTCAATAAAAAAACGGATATTCAAACAGGGAATGTTTGAGAACAATTTTAGTTTCGAGGTGAGATAAAAATTCAAATTTTTCTACCTTGGGCAATAAATCTCTATGGCTATGTGAATTATTTTGTTTACTCATGTCACGATTTATTTGTAGCATAAAAACTGACACTCGACAGTTTCCACTCATGAAAATTCGTGACAGACAATTAATCTTGAGAATCAGATCATTCTGATGTGCAATTTTCTGAACGAATAAAAAATCCGAAATCTCTATAAGAGCGTTACATATCATTCTGATCCCATTTCAGGATGAAATTGATCAACTGGCATTTACTATGATTCAAAATTCAACATGAAAGAAGAATCAAAGGAAACATTATTCTTCAAAAAAATACCGTTAAGTAAACACATTCATTATGCAAAATGCAACCGCTTCCACAAAAGTTATAAAACATTGTTCGCTCCAAGCATTCCTTTATGAATATTCACTACTCAATTTAACCAGATGTGATTTCGCCATACTTATAAAACTCAGTTTAAAAAGTTATAGTTTCCCATAGGTTCGAAAGTCGCTTCGTTAAATAACTTTTGTAAAATTACCATAAGACAGTATTTAACTGCTGCTCAATTATTTTCATTGGATTCAAGTCTTGTTTTACAAATACAAGTTCCTGAGACTCGAAGCTGAGTTGACTTCAGAATAATGAAGGTTTGTCATTCAAATGTCTGTAATTTGAAGGTAAAGAGTAATACTTTAAGAGCTCAAAGAGAAGCTGGATATTTACATACGCACTGGCATGGGATTGGGAAAGGCACAAGGCACAAGGCACAAGGGTAAAAACCTCATTAAGATTCAACGAATTCTGATGCAGCCCTGGTCGAGGAATGTAATCGATTCGCGAAACAGGCAGGATTATTCAAATCTCCAACTAGTCTCCGGTTTTATTTCCGTGTTATGTCCTATCTGTCTGCACCATTCGCTTTGCAGTGAAACACATTTGCGGTTTTACGAGCTGCTCCTCTACACTAGGGCACCCCATGGCTATGCAGACACTTCCTTTGGTTTGATTTCAGTAGGTAATAATAAAACCCCTGGCATTTCTATTTTAGATTTTTCATCCATACAAATTTGAATGTTAAAACGATTCATTCCGACAAATAATTTTGGAAGAACAAGAAAATAATCTACCTTAGTCATAAAATCTTAGAAATATTAATTAGATGGAACCGAAGTTGATCAAATATGGTACATTTGTCGCAGTGGAGAAATACGTATAGTATTCCCATGTAAAAAGGTAGCCATGGAGAAAATAAAATATCTGCTGAGGTCTCGTGGCACAATTGGTTAACGCTTCACTTATAGACAGTGGTATTCCCGGTTCAAATCCGGGCCGAAGCAGATTTTTTCTTCCAAATATTGATTATATTTTTAATGTCTAAATTAGAAGCAGGTGATTTCAGGTGAAATGTAATAGATTTTTTCGAATAAAATTAGAAAAGATCTAGGCTGACTACGGATGAGTTTTGTTTTTAGAAAACCTGGTCAGTTTTTGTTTAAACAATTTCGTTATTCAGAAACAAAATATCTAAAATCATTTTCAGCATCTTTGAGAAAAACCAGACGTTTTTTCCTTAAACTGTTTTCTTACGGAAAACCATTCAGTTAGAGTAAAGGGAACTTTCCATTCGATCGGATGATTTTTAATCGTGTTCTCAAAATACACATGTTTTATCAGGTTTCAAATTTACTTTAGGCAATAGTTTTTGAGATACAACTTTGCGAATACGTCAATATTTGTATCAAATTAATGAGTTTACAATTATGTATCTTGAAAACGTTTGGTTCTCCGAGAAAATTCCGGGTACAAAATAGGGTGGTCCAAAAAGACATTTTCTCGATTAAATGAGAATTCAATTCATAGAATCCAATAAGAAATTCCAACTCTTTTCGGTTAAAAGATCATTTTTTTAAATTGAGAAGTCTACTATTAAATTCTTTGTTCGGAATTCATTTCTTCTAATTAAAAGTTATGCTATTTGGTTGTTTAAAGCCGTTTTTTAGTTTCAAATTAATTTTCTTAACTTAAAATTTAATTCAATCACTTTTGGCTGGAAATTAGTTATTTTCAGTTTAAAATTCAACTATTAAATTTTTATTCATAATTCAACCGTATTTTGTTGAAAATTCATCTTTTCAGTTCAATTCGACTTTTATCGATTCAAAATTAAGATCTTTTCTTGTTGAAATCTCAACTATTGTATTGAAAATTCAACTTTTTGGTTAAAAATTCAACTACATTGTTGCAAATTCGACCCTTTTCCTTCAGTGTTCAACTATTTGGTTGTACATGCAACTTTTCGGTTGCTCATAAATTTTTTGTTTGTTAAAAGTTCATCTAATTAATTGAAAAATGATATTTGTAGGTCGAAAATTTAACTATGTATTCAAAAATTCAACTATTTTGTTGAAAATTCAACTGTTTTCTATAAAATTCGCTTTTTTGGTTTGAAAATTAAACAAATTGGTTAAAAAAAATTTCTCTTTCGATTCGAAAATCTTCCTTGGTTGAAAATTTGAGTCTTTTATTGAAAATTCGTCCTTTTTGGTTAATTATGATTGATATTTATTATTTTTGCATCCTCATAGAGGAAGCTTTGTAATGGTATTTTAATCTTTTGTGGTTGAAATATCAAATATTATATTTTTTGTTGAGAATTAATCTTTTTCAATTGAAAATTCGAATAAATGGGTGGAAGTTTAACTGCTTTTTTATAGAATCCTTTTCTTTATAAATTCATAATTTTAGTTGAAAAGTAAACTATTTTTTTTTTTTTTGTCCTTTTTTCGTTAAAAAGTCACCTATTGTGTTAAAAAATTCAACGGCTTTGTTGAAAATACATCTTCCTTGGTTGAAATTTCATTTTTCTTTGGGTGTAAAAATCAACTGGAAAATTGTTAAGTGGAAAATTAATCTTTTTCATTTGAAAATTTAACTGTTATATATTTCAACGAATAATAAATGAAATTTCACCTAAAGAAAGTAAATTTTAAAACAAAAAAGGAGATTTTTCAACAAATAAAGATTTTTCACCCTCAAAAGAAAAAGGAAAGTTTACCTGAATTTTTGACCTTTCAAGCCAAAAGACGAATCTTCTATAAAAAAATTGAATTTTCAACCAGAAAATATACATTTTCAGTAAAAAAATGAATATTCAAGAAAAGAGCTAAATTTTCAACCAAAGTGATGAACCTTCAATCAAAAAAATAAATTTTCAACAAAGCAGTTCAAGTTTTATCCACCAAGTTGAATTGTAAATTAAAAAAGATCAGTTTTCAACAAAATAGTTAAGCTCTCAACCAAACAGATGAATTTTCAACTAAAAATATGAATCCTCAACAAAAAAATGATTTCTTACAAAAAGTGGTTCAACCAACATTTTTCAAACAAAATAGTTGAATTCTCAAGCAAAGAAGATTGATTTTCAACCAAAAAGGATAAATTTTTCTACCAAATTGTTGAATTGTCAGCCAAAGAGTTCCATTTTGATCTAAGAAGGATGCGATTTCTACTAAAATAGATGCATTTTTAAATTGAAAAGACAAATTTTCAATAACAACAAAAAATCATTTTCATCCAAAAAATATTTCGGTTATTTTTTCAACACTAAAATATGAATTTTAATAAAAAAATAACGAATTTTCAACAAAACAGTTGAATTTTCCACCAAGAAGGATGACTTTTTAACATTCCCAATTTTTCCCTGACCAATTTTTCATTGTCGCTGATCATTGATATTCAATGGCCAGAATCTTAAACTTGTAACATGTTTAACCTAGAATCTTTAATGAATGGAATAAAGCGATTTTAAATTGAAATTGAAAAATTTCGAATTTATTCTGCTTGACAGTTATTTAATGTTATAGAAATTCCCTGACTTTTGCAAGATTCTTTTCGAAATCCCTGACATTTCTCCGACCAATGAAATTACATGACTTTTTTTAGATTTGTGTTATCTAGGTTCGTTTTTCACTCGCCAGATTTCTTTGGTGTGTAAAGTTTAATTCATATTAAATTTCTGTACAATTACTGCGAGTTTTTTTTTCATTTGTGAATTTCCAAAAATTAAGTACACGACTGAGGGACCCGTCCCCCTTCCGTAAATAATCATAACAAAATTTCTCGATCTCCTTCACCTCTTGATGTGTTACGTAATTTAAGTAAGATCCCTAAGCATCGGTCCTATGTTAGCACATGGATGGAGCGAACGCGTTGCGTCGTGCTTCAGCAAAGGTATCTCATAGTAGACAGGGCATAAGAGATGTGAAATGATGATTTTTATTAAATATATATTGAATAACTTGTTTTTCGGTCGGATAAAAAGAAGTTATTAATGTTTCCAGGGCGAGGGGTTGTGCTGGACAGTCAAGGACCTGTGCTGGTGTCAGAGCCACGTCCGGTTATGGAGTTTTCCAACGACACTGGCACGATGATTCACTGCTTGGCACAGGGTAGTCCAACACCCCGCGTCGATTGGGTGATGGGCGACGGTTCATCGGTACTGCCAATATCTCGTATCCGTGAAATTCTGATGAATGGATCTATGTACTTCTTGCCGTTCGGTGCTGAGAGTTATCGTCACGACGTTCATTCTGCTGTCTACAGATGCCAAGCTTCCAACAGCGTCGGCAGGGTGCTCGGTCGTGAAGTCAGCGTAAAAGCTGGTAAGTAACTTTGGATAACTTTCAACACAAGAGGATCGTCACTTCAAAAGAACTTGGAAAATTTTACCCATCCATAAAACTTTTAGAGAAAGAGCTTCATAAAGTCGTAAACTGACTTATAAAGTTCTTCATGAAAATTCCTTCTTCCTTAGGTTCAAAAAGAATTTTTAATTGTAATTTTTAAGGATCGCATGATATGAAATAAGTTTTTCTTGAGTAATTTCGGTGAATAAAGAAAAAATTCTTTTTTCATACAAATTTTCAGGTTTTCTACTATTGGAAAAAAAGAGAGTTGATGGAACGGATGCAATCAGGAGATGAGCGCTCGAAAACGTTAAAAATTATTGCCCAAGCTTCTCGCGATATCCAAATTTGAAAGTTCAAAAATTAGAAAAAGAATTGAATACGGCTTTGTAGAGCATGAAAAGACTAAACTTTTTTCTATTCCAAGTTTTTTTCCCCCATGAACATTTTTAATAATAAAACTAAAACAGTGAAATACGTTTTTCCCTAAATTCAATTATTTTTAAAAATATAAATCGTCATAACTAAGATAAATATCAGTAAACTGTTTGAAATGTGGTACAAACACGCAGTATACTCTAGTGATGCCTACAAAGTGAAGAAAGAAATTAAATCTGCCCCTTGTTTAATAATAAATCATTGCAAATTGGGACCAGTTGGTAACTAAGTTTTTGAGTTTTACCGACAAAAAGTTTCGAAGGAAGTTCGAAGTTGAGAAAACTTCGAGAAGAAAGAATTTAAATTGACTTCGAAGACGAATTTTATTCTCACTATCCAGGTAAGATTTCTGAAAATTTTCGGATTGATTCATTAAAAATTGACGGAATTAACTATTTTATAAGACAACATTCTATGCCGTCAACAGCATTAAGCACCATCAGGCAGCTTACTCGTCGTTGGCTGTATCGTATGCTTTCTTATAAAATACCTCATTTCGTCAATTTCTAATTAATCGATCTGAAATTCTACAAAAATCTTGCTTGATCAGTGAGGAACAAATTTTTTACTTGAAGGTTTTTCAACTTTGAAGTTCACTCAATACTTTTTGTCGACGAAACTAAAAAAATATGATTATCGACCGGTTTCCATCAGCAATTAATTATTATTAAGCAATAGGCAGCTAAAAATCTTTTTTAAATTTATTAATACAAATAGAGTATCCTGCGTGTGCATGCCAGATTTCAAACGGTTTCAATGATATTTGGTTGAGTTATGACGACATATGTTTTGAAAAATATTTGAGTTTGAGCAAAAATTGTTGTCACTTTTTTCATTTTATTATTAAAAATATTCATGGAGGACAAAACTTTACACAGAAAAAAAGTTCCATCTTGTAATACTGTAAAAACCCGTATTTTTTAAAATCTCAATTTCTGAACTTCAAAATTTGGATATTACAAGAAGCCTAGACAATACTTTTTAGCGTTTTTGAGTGCTCGTCCCCTTATTGCATCCAGACGCTCAGTTTACTCTGACAATCATCAGAATCTGCAATACTTTATTATTTTATTATTCTGTGATTTCAATATTTTTTCAATTTTTTTCAATTGCAGGAAGTTCCCCCAACCAGAAAAAGTGTGGAAATTTATTTGAAGAGTTGTGTTAACATTCCTTAAATATGCAAGCAAGCAAATCGATGTTTCCTAACGACCAAAATCACGGGAGATTTTTCGATTGTAGTATTGGGGTCGAGAATTACTTGAAATTATCAAGGGACGTTAAAGTAATTCTTAAAACAAATTCAACAACTTTGTCTGCATGAAAATGTTTCTCACATTTATTTTAAAGTTATTTCCGGATACAATATAGTATAATAAAAATCCCCCGTGATTTTAGTTCTTATGAAATGTCGATTTTCTCGCCCAATCATAACCCTTGAAATGTATTCAATTCTTACCACAATTCTTTTAAAGTGAATTTGGATCCTAATAATATAATTAAACAATCTCCCGTGATTTTGCTCTTCAGGAAATGTTGATTCCCTTGCTTGAATCTTTAAATGATATTAAAGCCACCCTTGAAATAACTTCCAAAACTTTTTCTATTTAGGGACGCGTACTGCACTTTCTTTTAAGTGATTTTTCATTTACACAAAAATGTAAATCTGTCAAGCTTATGGGTACGAAACTTTTATTTATATGGGTCTGATATAAAAAACATGAGTCATCTAGATAAATCTAACAAAACATACGTGTACCATTCCTAACTAGGAAATAGGAATGTCTGGAACATATCCGACTTCGCGTTGTACTTGGAAAAAGATTTAATTCTGGTTGATGTCGATGATATTCTCTTCATTTGGAAAACAGTCAAAAATCACAGGGAGTCTAGTTATTACTGAATTGAGACTGCTAAAGTTTTTTAACGCCGTATTTCAGCAGACATTACTGAATAGGCTGCGATGAATGGGCACGTGTGTTGTTATGGTGAAGAATCCGCAGTCACCACTTTTCCACAAATCAGGTCATTTCCTTCTTGCTACGCCACTGAATCGCTTCAAAACTTCTTGGTAATACCCTTCGTTTACCATCAGTACGATTACTTTTAAATTGCCTAAACCACTCTTCAATTTGAATATCATTCACAGAAACATCACCATACACTTTCCAAACCATAAAGATGGTCCCTGAACATGAATGGCCAAGTTTTTGGTAAAATTAATTGTCTAATAAAGGATCACAGGTCCGTGTGACTTAGCAGAGAGCCTCAGAGAGGTCCTTCCTGAACATAGAATACCTATTTTTGAGAATAGCAGAGCAAGGTACAAAGTTAGACTACAAGCTCGGATACTTTCCGGACAGACCTCGTATGGCTTGGTGTTCGAATTTAGATCCACTAGTACTATGAGTGAGCTAAGTTTGATACCTATCTGAAAAAAAACTAATTTTTAGGTGGAAACGGTGGACGTACTTTGCCCCTTCTGTTATTTCTTTTTTCTAAACCTTTCAAGCCCTTACTGTTGATTCCCATCCTTTTCCAGTTTTGTTTGTACTTTTGTACTTTCCTTAACTTTCATTTCATCGCAATAATAAAAACGGAAGAAATTACTCTGAAATTCTGTAATAAAGATAGAGAAAGTTTTTTATCGAGCCTTTTATAATAAATGAGTGTAACACCTTGGGGCGCTTATCGCTTGGCCCGTATAACGAACGAATCAAATTAAACTTTATCGGAGAGTATGACGTTCGAGAATATGGGTCTAATCTGAGAAAACAAGATGGACGGCCGGAGGCGGAGAACCGTGCCAACTACATTTACCATCCTAAAAGATAGATGACCCGCAGAGTCACCCTTAGCTTCTGGGACGCATTGCCAGGATCGAAATTCGCGGCTTCGAAACACGCCAAGTACATTTACCGCAGTTGAATACATATTCTTCTGAATGCCAGAAGACTCGTATTTTTCGAGGTTCAGTTTCGCGGGGCTCTTTTTATCACAACAAGTCACTGGTAAAGAATCTGGCAAGAATCGCTTATCTTACATTTAGCGAGTCACGCTTGATCGCTCGAGTCCAGCTTCCTCGATAGATTATCTACACGATTTCACACGGTCGTAAAAAGAACTTTCATGAGCAAAAAAGTAATTCGTTTCGAGACTTATTTCTTTGAAATGTTATATATATATAGGTTTTATTGGGTTCATTACTTTCTAGGTTTCGACTTCGATGAGGATTCTGTGAAATTAAAGAATATTATTATAATATAGCAGTTTCGCCTATTGTATAAAATACCCTCAAACGGGGCAATTTCGGACATGTAAGGTAAATTCGGACATTCCTAAATTGATAGTTTAACTTACTTGAGGGGGTTTCAACCAGAATCAAGAACCAGTTAAAGCCTTCATAAAGCCTTAACTGGTTGCAGATCCTGGTTAAAACCCCCTTAAGTAATTTAAACTATCAATTTAGGAATGTCTGAATTTACCTCACATGTCCGAAATTACCCTGTTGGGCGGTATGTATATATTTCCGCATCCCTGAATTAATAATAATGATCTTCGAATTCATTCATTAACGTTGTCCACATTGAAGCTCATAGGTTTCCACTCGCTTATCGCGTGCTTTTGTCTCTTGATTTTTTTCAGTCACCACCCTTAACAGTTTATTAATATACGGCAGCCGGTGTTATTATGGATCAAAATTCGCGAATTTTTTAGATCGCGGCCTTGCCAAAAATCAGAAAATGTACTCAACTTTTTGTACACCATACATAACTGTTCTTGGGTACAGATCATATGGATATCTTTGTTTGAGCATTACAGAGTATAATAATAAAAATAATTTCACTTTAAAATTTTTTAAGAATACCAATTTATGTTTAGTGAAAATGAATGTCTGCAGATTATAGCAAAGAGAATCTTTTGCAAATTTTCATTTAATACTTTTTATATTTTCCCATTAAGTTAATATTACTCGTAATACAGTTTTTGAAAGACTTTAATTAGTTATAAAGTTTAACGTTGATATCGTTCAACTTCTAATGAATGTCATATATTACATATCAATATATTATTTAAAAAATCCATGGGTTCCAAATATTTATTGAAGATAATTTTAATAAAATTTTATTTTTTTAATTTGATCTATAATTTTTCCCGGGAAATACGGCATCTCACTTTTCGCAATAATACAAGAAACTGGCAATTATTTATAAATTCTAACTGCTGATATATATATTTTTTATTTATTTTTCAATCTAAAATATCAAAGTGGAAGCTTTTGAAATTTTTTGCGTTCCTCATTCGACAGTCGCCACTTTCTGCTTTTTACCTTACTTCTTGGTGAAATTTCAAAGCTTCACACTCATAGTCCAATAGTTTGACGTTTTATAGAATTCTATTTCTATTTGAAGTTCTTTTAATTGAATATAAATTCTTTTCCTTAGATCGGAATATCAAATTCTCGGCATTTAAAATTAGACTCAGTGTTGGGAAAGTTCTCACCATTGAAGAATTTTCAATTGAAAATCTATCAAATTTAATAAACTTTAATTTTGTATCTTCTAAATTGAATAATTTTTTATTTTGAAAATTGAAATATTTCAAAAAGATATTTAAGTTTTCATCATTTTCTATTATAAATATTGAACATTGAAGAGTAACCAATTACAAACATTCAAAATTGAAGAATTTTAATTCGCTAATCGTTAAAATAGAAGAATTTTAAATTGTAAATCTTCAAAGTTGAACTATTGAAAAAACGCTTATAATTAACTACCTTGAAATAGAAATTTGGAATATTTTATAATTTTCAAATTTAATATTTGAAATCATCAAAATCTAAGAATTTTTATTTTTATTTCTTCAAAATTGAAGAATTTTTTATTGTAAATCTTCAAAATGGCAGAACTTTGAACTTTAAACCTTTAAAATTGAAGATAATTGATTTTAATAATGTACAATTAAGAATTATGGAAATTTTAATTATGACAATTAAAAATTATGCAATTTTGATGACTTACATCATAAATTTCTTCAATTTGAAAAATTTAGAATTGGAAACATGACTTTTAAGTTTTAAAGTGATAAAAATCTAAGAATTGTTATTTATGCATCTTTAAAATTGAAGATTCATCAATTGTAACTTTCCGAAAATTTTAGAAATTTTAATTTTAAATCTTTAGAATTAAAGAGTTTTTCATTTTGAAAAATTTCCATTTAAAACTATGCAAGTTTTAAGTTTTACAATCTTAAGATGCTGTGATTTTTATGATGTACTTTTGAAATATCTTCAATTTGGAAGGTTTAGAATTGAACACTTGACTTTCGGTCTTCAAAATCATCTAAACTTAAAAATTTTTATTTATACATCTTCAAAATTCAGTAAAATCCTGTGTAAAATCCTGTTTTCAATTATTAAAATTAACAATTGAAATTTATGCAAGCTTTATGTTTTACAATTAAAAATTCTGTAATTTTGAAGGTTAAAATTCGAATTTTCTTTCATTTGCTAGATTTAGAATTGAAAATTTGACTTTTGATCTTCAATATTATCAAAACTTAAGAATTTTTATTTACGTATACAAGTTAAAAATGTAAATGTCTTTAATTTTTGAAATTCACAATTGAAATTTACGCAAGTTTTAAGTTTATAATTCAAAATTTGTGTAATTTTGAAGCATTGTATTCGAACAATCTTTAATTATGAATATCTAGAATTAAAAACATCACTTTTGATCTTTTAAGTCATCAAAATTCAAGAATTTTTAATTATATATATTTAAAATTCTGTAATTTTGATCATTTGGATTAAAAAGTTCTTCAGCTTGGAAGATTGAGCATTGAAAATGTTTACTGCATTTTTTAATATTGTTAAAAATGACATCATTTTAGATTACACACACTAAAATTGAAGGATCTTCAATTGAAAAATCTACAAGATAGACCTATTTCAAAAGGATGTTTAAAATTTTATGAGTTTAAACTATAAAAACTCAAAATTTAACAAGTGGGCGAGTTTTCATTCGTAGAAAACCTGAAATTAAAATTGTATTAAAATAATTATATTTTATGGTAGTTGTTATTCAAGATTATATTTGAATTTGACAATGAGGCAATCAAAATAAGTAATATGTAATGAGTGAGCGTAAAGAGCTATTTTTCTAGTATCTTTGTCATTTTAATTAATTATAATACTTTTTTTATATTCGCTTGTAATATTGTAAAACTGTTTTTTGAAGTTCTTAATTCGATGAAGAGTTCAGAGGAGTTCTATTCAAATTCCATGAAATTTACTACATATTGCGCAGAAATTCGCTGGAAAGTTTCATGAAAGTTTCATGCAATAAAATTAATTTAAACTCCTTCGAAACTCTGAAAACGTTTCACTTTGATACAACTAAAAGGGCAAATGTGAATTTGTTGTCCAAAGTTTCTTTCTAATCCGGTGTGACATTCATTGTTAGAATTTTTTATTCACTCGAAAGTTCACAAAGGTTGAAGCTTTTTGACATGAAAGATTAAAAGTGAAGTCTGGAAATTAATATTATGAAAGCTTAAAGAGAAATGTGAATAAACTTTACATATGATTTTAACTAATTTTAGGGAGATGCCCAGGGATCATGTATTTCAAACCTTTTAAAATACAGAAAATACAAAAATTTATTTATGATTGATTCTGAACCAATCTATTCAGATAATTAAATTTTCATTACATTTTCCAAATAGGAAAAGAAATTATCAAAAATATCAAACATTTCTGCAAATTGATTATTTAAAAACATTCTTCAAGTAATATTCAAACAAAAAATAGATATCTTCTGATGAGTTTAGGTAAAACTGAGATGCTTTAATGAAAAGAAATTCTAATGGTATTTATAGGCAATCCTGGAGATTGGAACGAATTTTGAGCTCAGTGTCTGTATCTTAAAAATTTATTTAGGATCTGAATTAAATCTAATTCCATATAAACCAGTTCATGCACCAAAATCAAAGCACAAGAAATTCACAAATTAAAATTATAGATCCAAACTACCTTATTTTTGGCTCATTAGAGGCAACTATATAATCAATATAATAACTATTTTTCCTTATTGAGAGCCTTTAGAATTCCTTACAATTATTGAAATCCTCAGAAATCTTATAAAATCGCTTGGAATTGCTTAAAAATCCTTTTAAATATTTGGAAATGTTGGACATTTTTTTAGATCTCTTGAAATATTCCAAAATATCCTAAAAAAACCTAATTTTAAGGAAATTCTTTAAAATCGCATGGAATCTTTGCAATACTGTAAAATCCCCTACAATATTTAACAATCTTTTCAAACCTTTGAAATCCAATGAAAACCCTCTTTTTGAATTCATTAAAATTGATAGTTGCTATTTTGACTTCAAAAATATCGTAAATAATTTATCTAAAATAATTGTCATGAAATACAAATAATTATAATTATATAATAAGAGCGTATGTCTCAAACTCGGAAATCATTATTTTTACACTTTTTGTAAATAATATTAGTAGAAAAAAGATGTTTCATGATGATCTGAAGTACTTTTCCATTCAGTTCAAAATCGAGTAATTTTAAATTTTTTATTTCCAGCCATTAATGTTTATATGTATAACATAAAAGGCAATGGTGAAATATATATGGGTCATTCGTAGGAATTTTTTAATTCCAGCCAAACTCTGCGCGCGATACTGTCAGCTGACGATTTTTTCCTAATAGTAATAGGTGCCGAGAAAAAACCCAAAAACGAACTATTAGATTCTTTTAATTAATAATTTACGTAAATTTATTCTTAAATTCTTTTCTGTGCATTTTTATTTCTGAGGTGCAGTGAATTTTTAAAACTGCCTCTATTTTCACGATTTTTATCATTCATTTTGAAAAATATTGCTTTTGTATAAAAACACCGCCGTCATTAGTCACAGAAATAGTTGAGGTCACACCACTAATTTTGATCATTTTTTGTGGACATCAAATTTTTCCGAATGAGATGCCGGAATATAACTTACCGCGGCAAACGCGAATCGCTGCAAATGTTATCAAATAAAAAATTCTTTTTCATTATTATCTTGAATTATCTTCCAAAAAATCTTCACAACAACTTTTCTATCTTAAAAACTAGTGTCAATGATGAAATATTAACTAGATAAAAAAATCATTAACAGAAAAAATGTTAAATTTATTGTGATAAATATATTTTGCATGCAATGCTTCTCTCTGAAATGCATACTTTTCAAGATATAGTTCTTTTTTTTTTACCAAAATCATGAAAAATTAGCATGATTTTCAGTTTTGATTGACTCTTTTGAAAAATGATGATTTCACTCAAAAATTTTGTATACACACGCTGTATTTATGCAAATTACACAATTTGTCTGCAGCATATCTTTATGTAACAAGAATATTTTTCAAAATAAATAATGAAAACCGTGAAGTAGAGGTCATTTCAAAATTGCGCTGAACTTCAGAAATTAAAATGCACAGAAAAGGCTCTCAGGAACTTTTTGTACGAGGTTTAATGTATGAATTTTCATATAATATTCAAATATGAAGTTTGGACTAAAGGTATTAAATCGATGTCAAAATGGCAAATTTGATGAAAAGTAGCTTGTTTAGCCTTCTCAGCTATTCTCTAAAATTATTTTCACATTTTTTTAGTATACTTATGCCTTTATACAAAACCGAGATCGCTGCATTTTAAAATTAGGAATTGGCAGCTCTTTTAAGTTTGGTCTAATTTAGTAAATTCATAGAAAACTCTGAAGATGGCCTTATTTTGATAGTTCTTGACATGTATGCCATTAAACTTTAAAATTGGTTATAAATTGCCTGTCTTATGCAGGTTTTAAATTAACAGTAAAATTGACAACCAAATTAAGTATCAATAAAAAAACACATAAGGTTCTTATTTGAAAAATCTAATACCTCCTTTTCAAGGCTTTCTAGGTATCTGATATGAGGAAAAAAATCGCCAGCTAAATGGATGACATGGTCCCGCATCCGAGAAAAAAAAAACTTTGGAAATTGGAATGACCCATATATTCTGTCTAGCAAAAATAACTTTTAACATAAAAACCTGTCGAACTAGAAATTTTATGACTTTTTATGTTCAAAATTTTCAGTGGTTCGCCAGAAATACGAGGTGCAAGTGCGAGATGCTTACGTTTTCTCGGGTAACACAGGTGTACTCAGATGTGAAATTCCAGCTTTTGTGAAGGAGTACATCGCTGTAACATCTTGGGTTCAGGACTCCGCTTTCAACATCTACCCTTCTCCCGAGAGTGGTGAGTTACTTCAATAATTTGGAAAATGACACGAGAGTGCTTTCATAGAAAATGTAATACATTCAAATCCGTTAAGCCCCTTTTAGAGTGAACTTAATACATTAAGTCCTCTGCAACCGAAATTTCCTGCTTAAATTCATTAATATATTTCAACGCAGTCAAATCCGTTAGTTATAATTTTCAATATTAAATAATTAAATGATTCTGATATTACAACTTCAGGCACTCGTGGAATTTCGCCTAAGGGACCCATTAGAAATTTAAATTTTTTAATTTTCTAACAGCCACCCTCAAATTGAATTCCGTTTGGTGAAACAATAAGATATATTTGTTTCTTTTTTTCCAAGTGACTTAGAATACTTAATATCATAATATATATTATCCAAGGCCGTGGCTACGCTTACCGAAATTGGAATACGAATAGCTAAATTTTTGCGCTAAAAATGGCCGCATAGTGCAAAAGCTTTTTCTGATCAGACAATATCTTCTGTTCGTTCTTTGGATTTAAATATTTAAAAAATTTTTTTTGATTGATTCAAAAAACCTAGAGTTTTTTTATATGTAACGCTATTACTATCAAATACTGATATTATATAAGAAACTTAAAACAAAACTTTTTGCCCCTTTTGGAATTTTTTTAATATGGGCAAAAAACATGTTTTTTTGGATTTAGTAAAAGCTTGAACCAAAGAAACATGTTATCATTTTGCTTTTTCGGGAAAAAATTTCGTAATTTAGTAATATTAGGATTTTAGGACTTTAGATTTTTTTGGCAAATGTGGATCCTTTCACATTTTTAACTACATGTTTGAATCTTCGATTTGAAAAGGTAAATTTTCAATTAAATAGTTGAATTTTCATTTACGAAAAATTAATTATCAACCCAGCAGTTGCATCAACAACCGGATAGTTTCACTTTCAAGAAAAAGGGACCAATTTTCAACAAAATAATTGAATTTTTTAACAAATAGTTGAATTTTCAATCTATAAAGATGAACTTTTAACCAAGTGGTCGAATTTCCAAACGAATGAGATTAAACTTCAACCAAAAAATATTTTAATTTTCAATCAGAAACAGTTAAATTCAACTAAAAAATACGAATTTTTAACAAAATAGTTGAACTCTGAAGCAAAACACATCAACTTTTAACCAAACAGTTGCATTTTCAATCAAACAAGCTTAAATTTCTGCCAATGTGATGGATTTTCAAACCAAAAAGACGAATTTCCAACAAAAGAATTGCATTTTCAATCAGAAAAGATCTGTTAGTGAAGACAGAAAAGAAATTTTAATCAAATTGTTGAATATTGGTTCCTGCAGTTGAAAAAATTAATTTTCAACAAAAAAAGCCCAATTTTTAACAGCATAGTTAAATTTTCAACCGAAGAAATTGATCTTCAACTAATGGAATTAATATTTAATAAAGTCGAGAATAAAGTAGTTCATCTTTCAACGAAGAAGTTGAATTTTTGAGGAAAAAAGATGAATCCTCAATGAAAAATTTGATACCTGAATTTTCAACTAAAAACTATCAATTTTCAACCAAAAATAAAATACTTAACTTTTTTATTTAAAAAACAATTCTTTTACTGAAAATCGGATTTTCAATAAAATATTTCAATCTTCAACCGATAACATGTATTTTTAACAAAGTAGTTCAACTTTGAACCAATTAGTTAAATTTGTCAGATTGAAAAATAAATTTTCAACTAAAAAAAAAACGAATTTTCAATAAAATAGTTAAATCATCATCCAAATAGTATAATTTTGAACCAAAAGAGATGAATTCTAAACCAAAAATATAATCGTAGACTTTTCAATTGAAAAGAATAAACTTTTAACGATAAATAATTGGATTTTCTCCTATGGTTTCATTGTTTCAGTTCGAATTTGACTGAAAACCTAAGAAAAAGAGCAAGTTTCTTGAAAACAGAAGAAAAAGAGGATTTCTTTAAAAAAGGGGTAAAGAGGGGAGGCATTTCAAACAAATTGTATTCACATCTATATTTTCCACTGGTAATGTCACATTCTGCGTTAAGCCCTCACTCCTACGTCACAAATAGTCACAAAATCTGTAACACCCCCCCCCCTGACAGCGTGACCTCATTTTTGAACGGCCCTCGAAATTAGTTTGGTACTTTTGAAAAATTTAAAACTGAGGAAATTCAGTTCTAGAGCTGAAACAAAACATCTAAGAGGAAATAAAATCTCTTATTAAAAATACTAAGAGTTCCTCTTTTTATTGCATATTCTCAGTGAAAACTCATTTTTGCTTTTCTGCAACGACCGTTTATTACCTTCCACCGCAATAAGGTCTAATAGCACACGAATGAAATGCACGCGATCTACCTTTCAAAATGGCTTTCCGGATTAAGCCGAGAGAGAATGATTTAATTAACCATTATGCCTCGTTAATGCTTATGCGAATACGACAAAGCAATAATAATCCAGCATTGAATAACGAATTTGCGAGATTCGACGTGAACTAGACACGGTTGAATATATCAATCCACAAATTTCGAGTTCACCACTTTTGCACTCTTGTGAAATAGACATTTTATCTGTGAAGTGGTGGTTCGTTGAAGATAGTCATTCTGTTATTTGATTTTTAAACATTTACTCGCAGAACTTTGTACAATAAATTGACATACCAAACCAACTGGTAATGCAATGTATGTAAAATCGATCTTCCGATGGTAATTCCACTGGACAAATACGCAGAGCAGTAGAATTTATCGACTGCGTTAACAACATTTGGAGAGTAAAACAATGTTATGTACATCTATTGAAAATATCCTATTGGTGATGGAAAAGGGGAACTAACAAATTTGATGTTATTGAGTTATATTTTTTTTACAGAACTGTTGGAATATATTCTGGCAATCTCTTAAAATGAACCAGTGAAATCTGACTGGTTGAAACAGCCAGAAGTGTGTCACTGGCGATCAGTGAGATTTCACTGGTTCACTTAGTGGTATTCCGTCAGTGGTTACTTAGTACTAGTACCTAGTCATCTAGTCGTACGCGTTGTCGTCCATTAGCTGATTAGATATGACACTTATCATTTAGTACTCGTACTTTTGTGCTAACATTCACAACAATTTTTTTTACCGTGCTTTACTCTCACAAAAATAAAATATGAGGATCGGGATGCAAATTTTTCAACTTTAAATTTGGTTTGATTCAGAGCTGAGTTGGTCAAAAAATAAGTGGGCAGGCCTCTGAGTTATTGAGTTATTGACAGACAATTTATAGTTATTAATTATTATTATGCTTATATATTAATAACATATAGTATTGGAAAACCCCTGAAAAAATATATTATCGAATACAAAAAATGGATACCGAAAAAAGGAACTGAAGCGACTTTCCTGCAACACTGTAAACTGCCCTTCCGAAAAAATATTATAGGAAAATCAATATAGACCTATGCTGATTTTTCTAAAATGAATTTCCCATAATTTTTTTTCAATTATAGGAAATTCATTATAAAGAACACGATGATAGGATAACAGCATTGAAACGAATAATACAAAAATATTGAAGATAATAATGTAAAAAGTAGATAAACTAGACAGAAACGATTTGATTTAGACCACTTAGAATCTCCTACATAAAAATAGCTATCCTGCAAAAATAAAATTTACACAGAAAACAGCTATTGCTCTCTTTGAAATCGCTTTAAATTTCACTGAAATCCGTTGATATCTTCCGCAATACTTTTCAATCCTTTAGAATCTTCTCGCTCTGTTAAAATCCGTCGGCATCCTTTGAAATATTTTGGCCCCTTTTGAATTTCTTTGAAACCTTTGAAATTTTCAGAAATCTGTAGAAATCTTGTTAGGTCCCTTGAACCTGAAATTGATTTGATTCATTTCTTAAATTTCTCAACAATTTCTTTGAAATTAGTGAAATCTCCTAAAATCTTTTAAATTCTTTGAAACCTTTGAAAAGCCTACAAAATTGCTTCACATCCTTTGAAATTTTCAAGATCACTGCAAATCTCTTGAAATTCGTTGGAATCTTTTAGAATAACTGAAAATCATTTATATCCTTTTAAATGTTGTAAGTCTCTATTTTCTCATCACTTCTTTGCATATTTTAACATGATTTATCTCTATACTGAGTTTCTGATAATGATTTCTATAATGATTTTTCTAGAATCGGGATAAGATTATAAGAAATTTATTATAGGAAAATCATTATAGGCATATGCTGGACAATTCTTAAATTCTGGAAAAAGTGCATTAAATTCAAGAAATTAACAAACAAAAAATGTAATTCGTTCCACTTCTGAAAAATAAGTGGGATCACCGTTTAAGTTATCTTAAGTAGTTCGAAAGTTGTATATATCGTGGCCCCAAACCCATAGGGTGCTATTTGCGATTTTATCAACTTTACATGCGAGGCTTTTAAAAATTGGGCAGTTTGTACATGAAGATGTTTAATGATAATAACAAGGAAATTTCGTTACCCTCCATCCGGAAAGAATAATCAAAACATTGATACAAAATATAACTTTGGGTTTGCCAAAACTTCGGTGTAATAAATTGGTGAATTTTAAGGTAGGACTTTCCGGATCAAAAGTATGGAAAATTGCATAGAGATGGGATGAATATAAAGTTGGTTTCCTTTTCAATTTTCATGTATGAAAAATAGATTGGAATGTTTACAACGTTGGCATACAGTCTCACTTTCAATTATTTTGCGGTTGGAAGTTGTCTTAAATTTTGCGCCTATTGTAATCTTTTTTTTATTTTTATGATTGTAATTTGGCAACGGGACACTAGATATCACCTAGTGGTTCTATCAATCTTTCATGTTTATATTTTATGCGATAAATTTTACATGATATGGTTCTAGGGTGACGATATTTTTTAAATATAAATTGATACACTCAAAAAAAGTTTTAGTCAAAGTTACTAGAGGTTTCTGGTTGAAAAATGTCTAGTTATTTCATCCAGAAATTATGATTGATATGTCTAGAAAATTCTAGTTAATTAACTCTGGTTAACGAAGAGTTTCACAAACAGAATTCATAAAAAATATGCTACTTTTGCCTTCAGTGTTGTATTAGAAATCGTTAGGAAGAGCCAGTGAAGTTAGAAAAGTATCGAAATTCGATATTCGAAAATCTATGTCTACCAGAATATCTGGTTGAGCTTACCAGAACATCTGGTATTCACCAGAATATCTGCTTATGTTGATCAAAACATTGTATTTCTAAACTATCAGAAAATTGTCTAGTAAAGATTTCTGGTTAAAGTTACCCGTATTTCTGGTGAGACTAACCAGAAAACTGTCTAACAGAAACTTCTAAAACTTTTAAACAGAATTTATAGTAAGGGGATATTTAGCATTCTATTCTGAAGTTAATCAGAAATCTGGTTGGTTCCACCAGAATTTTTTTTGTGTTTCCAAAGCTAATGTTTTTTTGTGAGATGGGACGTTAATTGTGTCCTAAGTAGCTTTGAAACTAAGAGTCTCGGTGAAGAGAGAAGTTTAGTTTTCCCTTCTTTTGTATCAAACTGATGTCTAACCGACCCTAGCATAAGCTCAGTGACTGCGTTTACTCGCAGCCATAAAGCGGCTTTGCCTTGGGTTTGACAATAGCTGAAGAAGCCTTCGTACTTAGTTTGTACAAGTCAATCGAACAACATAGCGAAGACGATTCTGCTGCACAATTTCGTACCGAAATAGCTTTACAAGATTCTCAGAAATAATAGATCTTAAATTCACAATTTTCAATTTTATGGACGAATTCTACAATAAAAGATATCTTGGAGTGCAAAAAAAGATGATAAAAACACCAAATCTGTTTTTAACTATTGTTTTTATGTAGGGTGACCATTAGGGTGGTCCAATAATGCATTAGAATTTTTTATAGAATTTTCATGCATATCTCTTCAAATTTTGTTCGCATCCTCAAAAAATACGTTTTTTTTATTTTGTTAACATGAAAATTATATTCAGAAGTCCCGCAAGCCACACCAAGTTTAACACGATAACTCATAAGAACAAAATGCGATTTTTTACACTTTATTCAAAATCGTCAATATTGGGTGTATGGAGTTAATCCTCAAAATTTCTCTTCACGAGTAGCCATAGAATACAAATTAAAAATTACTTTTGGGATTCACCCTTATAAGTATGTTTTATTTATAAGGTCCAAAAAACCCATAAGTGAAAAATTGAGTTTTGCGAGTTTTTGTGCTAATTATTCTTTTTTCTGCCGTTTTTATTAGTAGAAATTATTATTTTTATTATACAGGATATTACTTTCTTCTAATAATTATATATTGAAATGGAGTGTTCAAACAGTTTATTATTATTTATAACAATATTCTCTTAGAATAGTGCTAGAAAGTGGCGGTTTTTTCCTGAAATTTTCCACTTCTTTTCACTCTCCAATGAGAATAATGTAATAATTAATTAAAATTTAAAACATAATTGTAAACAAAATTATTATTATTTTCAATAATATTCTCTTTGAATAATGCTAGAAAACAGTGGTGTTTTATGAAATTTTCAACTTTTTGTCCACTGTTTACTTAGAGCTAGGTGATAATTAATGCAATTTAACAAACTTTCTGAAATTTTTAACTTTTTGTCCACTTTTCACTTAGGGATGTAATAATTAATTCAAGTTGACAAACATAATTGTTTAAAAAATTTATCATTTTTAATAACTATCTTTTCCTAGAGTAATGCTATAAACAAATAATAACTCAACATCAACAAGAATGATTCTTTAAACAGTATTACAGTTTTTTCTATGAAGTATTTTAACTTCTTTGTTAATGTTTAAAAAATACGATTTCCAAAAAAAGGCTCTTAGTAACTACATCAAAGAAAAGTTACATTCAATATGATCCATATAGAAAATTTGAAAAATATTTTAAATATCTGGTTCTATTTCAGAAAAGTACATCTAATACACAAAAAGAGATTGTTCAAAGAATGATTCTCTTTTATGCTTATCTATTATTTGTTTTTAACTAAAATTCCAAAGCAAAGTAGAAAGACAGAAAAAAACAGCAACTTTCTAGCATTATTCAAAGATAATATAACTGAAAATAATAATAATTTCCTAAACAATTATGTTGAAAGCAAGTTTAAAAATTCAGAAAAAGCTACGGCTTTCCAACTTTATTCTAAAAGAAAATTGCTATAATCAATAATAAATTGTTTATACAATTCATTTGAACACGTGATCATTAGTTGAAATAATTTTTTATGTATTAGAAATAATTTTTAATAACAGAAAGTGCAACTACATAATGATTACCGCCGAAGACTCGCAAAACCCAATTTTGCAATTATGGGGTTTTCTGTGGTCCTTATAAAACAGACTTATGGGGTTAAAACTCATAAAGTAATTTTTGATTCGTATTCTATGGCTAATGATGAAGGTAAATGTTAAGGAAGAAATTGATACACCTAATATTAACGATTCTGAATAAAATTGACAAAAACCTCTTTTTTTCTTGTGGGAAATACATTTTGAATTTCAAAGGGCTTGAGGGACCTCTGAATATCATTTATTTGTTTGACGCATTTATTTTTGAGTCAATGCAAAAAAATTTGGGGGCCGGGGGGGGGTATGCATGAAGATTCGAAGAAAAAATAATTTGTACGACCTTAGTGACCATCCACCCGGATTTCCCCGGACCTCTTTGTGAAGCATGCGACTTTTGTCTCACAAGTTTTTTTACTTTGTCCGGTGTTTTTCCGGGTCTTTGAAAGTATAAATTTTTTCAGTTTTCTAGTATAAAAAATATTCTCTGAGTGAATTCTACTGATTTTCTTCAAATATGTTGCCGAATGAAAAATATTTTTATAAGTTCATATTTTAATGAGTATTTTCGTTTTATAAAAAGATGGGTAAATTGAGGATTAAATGAACTAAACATGATTAATCTATTTTTTGATAAAAATAAGTAATTTCTGGCTCACTTCTCAATTGTAGTTCCTCGTAAATGTAGTTACAAAGTCCAAAAACCCTTGTTTTTTTCTTATTGACTAATAAAATGAGAAAGTTCAAAAGTTCTTCATCTTAGACATTAAAAAATGACATTGAAATATTGAGCGAACTTCAAATTTACAAAGGAAAATTGCCCACAAGGAAGATTGGACATAAAGTATTTTGGCAATGTTTTTGGTTCTTCTTGCGGTAAAAATTTCCGCTTTGAAGGTTCGTAATTTAATGAGACAAGAGTTTCAGATACAGAGACCAAAACAAATAGATGAGAAGTGAAATTTGTGGAATCAATGCTGGCAAAAATTTAATTTCACAACTTATTAATTTTCATCATGTATACAAGACCAACTTATAGGAAAGGAATACTAGTAAAATTTTTGGAATCAATGATGGCTAAAATTTCAATTTCAGACTTGTTAATTTGTATGCGTTATCCGACATGATGAACCTTTGTAACTTAAATTTTTGCCGCGCTCAGTACCAAAAAGTTGCCGAAATACTGTATGTGCAATTGTCCTTGTAAGCAAATTTCTTGAATATAAAAATTTTATCAAAAAAATCATTTCGGTTGAAAAATGTTTTTTTCAGCGGTATCGACTTTTTCATATATCTTTTTGATTCGAATGACTAGGTACATAAAAATGAGAACTCTCAAAGTGATAAATTGGAATTTAGTACTTAGCTCTGAATTCAAATTACAAACAACTTTCCACTGTAATTAGCAAAGCGATCTGCATATTTCTTCCAGCATTAACGCTTGGCTTGGCTCCCAACCATGTTCTACCCTATGTATGCGTTCCGCAAGTCCCACGAGAGGATTAAGATCTCCATTATAGACGGTTGAGTATAACATACGGGGTGATCTGGTTACCTCAAAACGCAACCTCAACCTTTTGCTTCAATAGCAATGTTTCTGAATAATTTTATTAGAAAAGAAACTTTGGTAATTTAATAAGTATTATTAGAAAGAAATGATTTTACATTACTGATTCAACACGAAAAAAAGTCGACTGTCTGACAGTTTTTTTGTTTAAATTACAAAAATAGGTTCGACTTGAAGGCAATATGGAACCAAAAAAATCGCCTTGACACGAATGTGAAAAATTGACATTCTGAAGATTAGAGAAACTGATGCTTTATAAAAACTGTTTCTTTTCGGGAGCAATATGAACTGCTGCAATATTAAGATTGTTTCAAAAATTTATTTATCGCGATTGTGCAAAGTTTATCAGAAATGGTTTTTGAATTTATAGAATGGATGGATTAAAATTGTCTCAAATATGGCGAGATTTACAACGTTTTGAATCCAAATGAATGTCGTTTTCTTTCGTTTACGTTTTAATTCATTTGCACATATACGTATCTATAAGTAAACGACACATAGCAAAAGGAAGTTTTCAGTAAATTATACACACTAATATTATTGATATTCCTGTTCTTATAATTGCTGTTTTGTTTTCTTCGTTTCTAGAAAATTTCTTTCTATAAATCTTGGATGTTCGATACCTATATATAATTAGTTTTTAATTTTCACACCTCAAAACATCAATCACCGACACACCAGAATGAACTTGCCAAAGACGTTAAATGAAAAACTGAACATAACCACACATCATTATATAAACAGATGTTCTTAATTCTCTAAATTAACTCAATTACATAATATTGTTTACGAATAACTTTCTACATTCTTTTAAATTCGAAATAAAAACATGTGTCGTTCACTTAACTTGAATAAATTATTTTAAAATAAATATAACAAAAGTTTGGCAAAGAATTATTATGTTGATGGGTACTGACTAAAAACGGAAAAAATCGACCTTCCCACATTAATTTTTTCCTTTACAAGATAATAAATACATGATTAAATATTTTTCTGTTTTAAATACTTTTTATTAAGGTGTCGGTAATACCCTTGTTTACCCTATCCATAATCTAAAGTGCGAAGCTGTCTCCAACGAAAATACAATTCTTTATTTCAGTTACTTGTGTTTTGTTAATGAATAAAGTAATCTGGTCGTATCGATAGGCAACTTATATTTTTTCCTTGAACACGATAAATTGACAAACTTTTTAATATTAGTATCAAAATTACAAGATAAGTATACTCTTTTGTTGAACCATTTTCAATAAATTAATCTCTTACAATATTTTTTCCTAAATTAGTATCATTATATATAATAATCTACTATTCATTCACATTGCTCACATTGAATATCCTATGTTTTGCTCGCTTTCAGCGTGTTTTTTGTATTGCGACTTTTTCTATTAGTTCAATGTGTCAGTTTTACATGTTACAAAATTATTCCCTTGCATCGAAATGCTTTATCATTTATTTTCATTTTATTAATTTTGCACTTTATTTTTAGATTTTAATCAGTGAGTTTCAAAAAGATTGATACATATTTAATAATAATTTATTTTCAGTTCGGAATCATATAATCTTTAACAATTTGAAAATTATTAAACGTTAAAGTTTTACAATTTCGAAATCTTAATTTTTAATCCGTGGAAATGACACTGAATTTTTTCACAGAAATTTCATTTTTTCGTTTAGAAAAATCTATCCAATCATTTTAAATATTAATTGATACTTCGTGATATAATATATACCAGATAATAATTTTCATCATCTCTAAAAAATTTTAAATTCTAATTTTCAGTTACATGAGCTTAAATTCGATAACATTGAGTTTTAAATTCCTTAATTCTCAAATGCTCAATTAGAAGAGCTACAAATTCCCAATGTATAATTTCTTATATTAGTGTTATTAGGCAGATAAAAATAATTTTAAATCTACAGTTGTTAATGCTTCTTCACAATTATTAAATTTTAACGGGCATTATATCTCAATTTGTTCAGTTTCAGAGGTTTCCAATTTCAATTTGCACATATTTTTTCAGGCTACTACTTCAAATTTGTACAATTTTGATTATTTTTAAATAGTGTCCAATTTGTAAGTCCTGCAAGGAATTCTTATTAGGAATTAAATAAAGACAAAAAATGTGACTGTTTTCGAATTATTGTTTCTTTTATTCACTCAAAAGGAATCTTAGATCGCTTCCTTTCAAGATTTATCAAACAATTATTTCCACAAATCAATAATAATCTATCCGTTTTTTCAATCGAAGTAATTTAAAAGAAAAATCTAAGCTGTTTTTCAGACCAAAAAATTTATTTTTAATATAATATCTCACAATTATTCGATTTGTAGTTGACGATTCAAAAGAATTAATCATTTTAAATTCAAAAATATTTGATTAGAAAGAATCAATAATAATTCTGAATGAAGTGTTAAAAATCAAAAGATTTGAAATACAAAAAGTTAAAAATTCTGTTATTTAAAATCGAAACAGGTCAAAATTAAGCGATCTGAAATTGGTACCTCAGTAATTGAATAATTTCATTATTTTCAATAGCTGAAGTTTTAGAGTTCTGAATTTTCATGTTGAATGCTAAATTTTCAATTTTTCCCTTCCATAAGATTTAATTTTGTAATTAAAGTTGAACTGGTTAAATTTTGAAAAGTATAATCAACGATTTTAAAACTGTTAATTTTCAAACCATTTGAATTCACTGACAATTGTTTAAAATTTTAAAGGGATTGAGTGGAAAATAGTTTTAATATTACAATTTTTGGTAACTGGAAGTTTTTTTCAGATTGAAATGAAGTTCAGATTCGTTTAATTTTCAAGGTTCCGTAGTAAGAATGTTTTTATTCTTAATGTTTCGCATTTGGAATTTACTTCTTTAGTTTCAACGTTTTTCTAGAACAATTCAATTTTGAATGTCTAAATTTTGAATCAATCAGATGATAAAATCAGGCAGAAAATTTTCCATTTTTGAAGTTCCTGGATAATAATTTTTTCAATTTCAAATTACACAATTGTGAACGCTTTTATTTAAAAATGATATGTGTTCAATTCCTTTTCATTCCATTCGAAATATTATAAGGAAATTGAAATATTGAAAAGGGGGTAGAGTGTAACTGGGGGGTAGGTGTCTCCGAAATCACTCTACCCTAGGAAAGGGTATAAAAAACAGGGAGGGAACTGGAGAGGAGAAAGGATGTGCCTAAGGAATTGGTGCCACCAGCGTCACTCTCCCCAGAGAAGGGGTATGGAGAACGGGGAGTATTCCTGGAAAATAGTAAATGTGTGGCTGTGGGGTGGGTGTCGCCAAATTCACTCTTCCCCGGATAAGGGGTGTAAAAACTAGAGGGACCCCTGTGAAGGGGGAAGGTTTAGCTGGGGAATGGGCCTAATCGAAGGCACTCCCCCCCCAGAGAAGGTTAATAAAAATGGCGGGAACCCTAGCAAGTTAAGAAAGGTGTTTGTTCCAATGAAGGGTATGGCTGGGGGTGAGGGGTGTCGCCGAAGTTACTCTTCTCTAGAGAAGGGGTATACAAATGGGGGGACCCCTCGAAAAGGGGAATGGTGTGGCTGGGGTACAGCTCCTAGTTTTTTTCTACTATTTCAGTAATTAATTTTTATAAAAAAAAGGAGATTATTCAGTATCTCATTGAATAAAAAATTTCAATAAGCATAATTTTACTCATTTTACAAAAAAAATATCACACTATTCTCCAAATTTCCAAAAACTTCCTGTCTGATGAAAAGTTGCAGTCTCATATAATTGTGACCGCTTTTACCTTTTTTATGACTCCTCGAGGAATCATTTTGCTAAAGAAGCGGTGAACATAAAATAAATAGATCACCCTCTAGAGGCAAATGACATAACATACTAACACATACAGTCCGCCTCTTTGTCACGCAGTATATACTCCCGCCATTACAGTGTTGAAAGGTCGCAACTACTATTTTACCCTTAGCAGATACGCCCTTCTGGATTTAATGAAATGATATTAACAGACTCACTGAGCCGGCTTCCGCTCCTATTTTGCTTGTATGCTACAGCTAGCATTGGTGAAATGGTGAAGCTCCTATAGATGCAACTTGCACGGGTGCAGCTTTCAGGAAGCTATGATTGCCATTTCACCCCAGGTTATAATTAATATACTCGCAGCAGCTTGTAATTTCTGGATCACTTCGAATACGGACTCTATTGTTGCAGATGGAAAATACCACATGTTGCCGACTGGGGAACTTCTTGTTTTCAGTGTGACAACCGCGGATGCACATTTCAGTTACCGCTGTCGTACTGTTCATCGCGTCACTGGGGATACGGTCGAAAGTTCTTCCTACGCCCGCCTCGTTGTTGCTGGTAAGTTTGTAAATCTCTTCCATATTTTGTCTTTATGAGAACCTGGGGAAAGAGGGGAAATGAACGAACCGGGAACTTCCGGTCACGTAAAATAGTGCTCACTTCTTTATCTCACGCAGCTATATGCTTAGGGAACCATTAGACTTTTGATTTATCCAATTTCTTTTAACTGCTCTTTTGAGTAACCTATGTTTTCGAAAGTATTAATAATCCTCCACTATTTTCCATCTCTTTCTTCACAGATCTTTTTTTCCTTCCGCCCCTCCGCCCTCTCTGACATATTGTACAATAATTTGCCACCTCTTCACCTTCTCCACACCAATCTCCCACCCCTCATAGACACATCTCTCTCCCTCACCCACTTTTAATTTCTCCCTCTAGAAACACTCGGCCCCTTGACCCCAGCCGCCTACTTACCACTGTTCCTAAACTCTCTTTTATCACTTCTCACGTCTCAAACCTTTTTTATAAACCTTTCCCCCACATCGCCCCCTCCACCAACCCATTCGCAAGTAGCTTCCAGAAACTAACCCTTCTGCTATCCTTCATAAACTAGCCCCCCTGAACACTTATTGTTTGCCCTCATTTGTCCTCTCTTCGTCCCCCTGCATAATTGAAAATGTGTATTAATTTGCATTTTGTATTTTGTATTTTGTTTTGATTTGTTTTAGCCTCTACCGTACCTTCTCTCGCCCTTCAACCCCTTTCATGAACTTTATCCCTTTTTTCTGGACAAATCGTTTTCATTTGTCCCACTCCCCATCACCCACTTTCTATTCACTTACCCAGGCCCACTTTACCCTTCCTCTCAACCATCTACCTTCCAGGTCACCATTCTGCTTTCTTGCATAAGCTAATATCCCTTAACACCTATCCTTCATCCTCATTCTCTCTTTCCCCCTCGATAGTCGACACCATTCTGCTCTACTTTCTACGCTCTATCCCTGCAACCCTCTTTCATGAATTATACCCATCTCTTCCTCTTGATGCTTTCATCAACCTCTTTTAAGATCTCCCCTTACCTCCTAGAAGCATTACTATTGGCCAATGCTAGCGATTTATTATCAACCATTGCTACGCAACTTTTCTTTAAAACCATTTTACCACTCATTCCATGTTTAATAATAAAGTTTGTTGGTTTCATTCTCTCAGTCTCTCCGTATTCGTTCTAAGAAACAATAATTTGTAATTAAAATACTTCAAATTGGATCAATTTTCAATCGAGAGCATTAAAAGTTTAATAACACGAGATACAAACATTTAAATCACCAGCGTTGAAAATTGCAGAGAAATAAAGTCTAGTTTTTCTTAAGGTTTATTTTTATCACACCTTAATTTAAGCCCGTTTTTAGACTTGAACTTAGTTTTATGGTTATATTGTCCTGAAAGAAGGGTGTTCGCCTATTTTTGTTATTAAAACCAAATCTCTTTGTCTTAAAACAAGACCGAATTGTTTAGTTTAACATTATTTTTCTGTGCACAAAATTTTGAATTCTCTGTGCATGAATACTTTCATATGGTACAATTATTTTGTTTGAAATTGAAAGCTTTAGGAGTTGAACAATTTGAGATTTGAAACTTTCCCTAAATAAAGAGTATAAAATTCAAAAATTGAAAATTTTAGAAGAGTTTCATTTTTGAATGTCACAAGATTATACAATTTGACATTGAATTTCTTTATGGTTAGATTTCAGTTTATATTAAAATGTTCAAAATTGTTGATTTTCAGTTTTCAATATTTTGAAACACACACTTTCAAATTTGAAGCCAACTAAAATCAAATGTTTTTTACTTTCACAATTATACATACATACTTGAATAATTTTAGTACCAAGAATTTAAAACTGGAAATAAAAAAATGTTGTTATTCAATATTTGACAAATTTCTAGCCCAAAGCCTCCAAAAAGTACAAATATCAGAACTTAGGGTTACAGATCTGTACAATAACAAGTTTGAGGCTCTTAATATTATACAATTTGAAATTCAAAGTTGACTACTTTAAAATATGTAAGCCTTCAAAATAAAAAATTCCAGAAAGGCACTAAAAACTACGGCAAACTTACACAAACTGTTGTGATATTGGATGGTTTCTATTGACCATAAGCATTTTTGAAAAAAAAAAATTTTGACCTTCGAAAAAGAATGTCAATAATGAATTTGAGGTTTTTGGAAAGAGGCACATTCTTTAAACTTTTATATCAAAACAAATCTTAGGTCTTTCCCTTCAAGATGTTTGAGGTTCAAAAGCAGATATATTTTTTCACGCTCTTTCTATTGATCATACACATTTGAAAAAACAGTGAAACTTTAAAAATAAAAATTAAAAGTAAGCTTGTCTTTTTTATAGAGAGACACTTTTTTTGTATTTTTTGGGGTTGTTTCCTTCCAGAACCTTGAGAATAAAAAGTGAAATTTTATTTTTTACTCGTGAGTATAATCGTTTAGATCATCAGAGCGCGTACGCAACCGTCATTGGGTATACCGGAACACTTCAAAGTTCACACTTATTTTCGCCAATAGAAAAATTAATTTATACTTTTTAATTTCTAGGTACTTAAAGGAAAAACTCAAGCTTCTTTTCTAGCTAAACAAGTATTTAAACAAAGTGTCCTTCAATAACAAATTTTTTATTTATTTTTGACCCTCATTTTTGCAGATCAAATGTTAATTTGTTTTTAAGTGTTTACGACCAATGAAAAGGGCGTGAGCAAACCTATCAAAATCTTAATAGATCACATTTTTATCGGGAATGACCTAAGTTATCTTTTGTGTTAAAGAAAAATATGCCCTTTTTTCAAAAAAGTCAATTTGGTTTTCAACTTTAATTTTTGAAGGTCGAACTGTACTAAAAAACATTGTTATCGCTATAAGGAGACTTGAAACTCGCTGAAATAGACGGTGTCCAACAATATGCTGAAACTTTAAACCTCTTCCCCTCGGTAGATATTTATCAAAGTAAACAAAAATACCCCATAAAGTATTATTTAATAGCCCAAAACTTTGCTAAAGTTTGACTTAGATAGGACAACTCTGCTTTTTTTGTGTGAGTTCACTTGAAAAAAAATGGCTCATATTTAATGGCATTTTTATATTTAAAATTATTACTAAGCTGCCTAAATTCTACTTTTAAACAAATCATTAAATTTGTTTCGATTTTAGATGAGGAAGAAATTTATTTGTCCAGCACCTATGTGAAAAAGACGTCTTTTTTCGTCTGAAAATAGTGGACAAAATGAGCGATTTCTCAATCGTTGACAAGAGCGTTGAAAAATAGTATGTTTTTTCGACTAGTGATGAAAAGTTTCTTAAGAATTGGGAAAAAGTACGTCGAACAGTGAGACAAAGTAATGCTCTGTCGTGAGTGTGTGATTGAATAGACCGTCACGTGGCGCCATCTACAACTCAGATGGGCGCTTTGCAGGAGAGTCAATGCATATCCGTGACCCGTCCTCGTGTTGCTATTTTCAGACGAAAAAAGTCGTCTTTTTGCGTAGGTGTTGGAAAAAATAGTATGTGCCCACTCGTAGCATAATATACTATTACTTAAAGCTCTATCGGCCTTAAGGAATGCATTCTTATTACAATATTCGAGCTTCGTGCTCGATTTTTGAGACGCATTTACATACTTCTCTAATAAGTTATATAATCACAACAATTTATTGAATTTATATAGTGCAGAAAATCATGCTAAAATTTTCTGATATGGCTCTGGTTTGTTCTTAATTGAAATTACTCTTTATTTCTTTTACGAGAAGAGCATAGTTATGTTGTGTTGAATTCAATAGCATTTACGATTTTTGAAAGGAAAACGGCAAATATCATCAAAAATAATTTAAAAGCTACTTTGTTCATCTTTTTCAAGGTACTAATTTCATTTATAGGGTCTTTTATACCTTCTAAGTTGTTTTTGGTCACGTCGTTGAATGAAAATTGGACTTGTCGATTTTATAGTAGCAGTCACGATTTTTAAAAGAAAAACCGTGAGTTCTATCAGAAAAAATTTGAACAATTTTGTAGGCCTTCTTAGAAACAGCAATTTGTTCTTCACTTTTCTTCGTATATTGCATCGTTTGGCCGGATAATTCATATTTTTTCATAAGCGTTATCACGAATGAAACGAAAACTTGATTGCCCTAAATTTTAAGCTATTAAACAGCGCGATGACTTGATTCAATAAATTCCTGTGCATTCAAAAAATGTTTTAGATCATACTAGAATGTTTTCGACTTGTTCAATATATTCTTAGCTGTGGGATCATGTGAGAAATACAGGTTTATTAGCACCAGGTCTAATTACAGCACTTTCTCCCGTATTTCGTTTAACAGCTTTAAACCAAATTTAAAAAGAAAATCGAAGGAACATTTTTCTATTCAGAAAACTCAGCAGATTCGTTTAATCTCTATTAGAATCTACTGCAATTTTTTTCTGCGGAGCTACTGCTTTCCAAAGTAAAGGGTACCGGTTTTACACGGCAAAATTAGTTTTAAGTATTTTTGACTGGCAATTCATGAAAATCGGAATGCTTGAAAATATTTAAGTCATTTAATTACAATTTATTCATTTTCTCACAGTTTGACCATCTAAATCAAATCCATGTGTATCTAGATATTAATATCCATGGATATAAATCCATTTCCTGATATAAATCTACACTCTGAAGTTTGCATGAAATACGCTTTCTTTTTGAATAAAAAACTACTAAATTATAGAGAATACTGTCAATTCCTATTATAAATGTAAAGTTTGCAGTCAAATTTAGACTGGTAAGTTTTAAAGCATTGCGCTTTAGCAGCTGCGATATCTGGCGTCTAGGAGGAACAATTCGTTATGACTAATTGCACGGGATATAGAAGCAGAGTGCAGCGGAGTGTTGATTAAACTTGCTTAACGCGGAAACGACGGGCCCGTACATTCGGTAGGCAGGCATATTTCACTTGCTCGACGCTTATTCATACATGAAATAGACGTGAATACAGTATTCATACTCGTATCCGGACATCTGCACTGCTCATACGCTCTTCCTTTAAATGGCATTTTTTAAAACAGATTATACACACGAGAATTTCACACCTTTGAAAATTATATATTTAACCTAGCAGTCATTAAATACCAAGGCATCAAAAGTGCTGCAGCTAAATTAAATTGATACACAAATCTTGTTTAATATTGTTAACGAATTAATGACGGCTGGCGTGGGGCAGCGAGGGAACAACGTTTTGTCACTTGAAAGTCAAGTCGGAATTCCACTCATTTCCTTTAATTATAATCTGGCTTAATCCAATTCAACCATGATCCTTGTTCCAACCGACGAGTCAACTCACCCGCGTCACGTTTGGTATACACAAAACATATTTAGATAGTTTTGTAAACTTAGCCGAGATGTAAGCTCTGGAAGCTACGACCACGATCCTTCTCGAAAAGATAAATCCCGACCCAGCTAGATTTATATGTCATCCCACTTGTCACTTCCCACAACACCTGAAGACGATCAAGTCGGGAAAATCACTTCACAATAATTAAGAAAATACTAGGCACTGTTCAAGAATCACTTATCACTTTACTTGAGGAAAGCCCGAAAAGGCAATAACACTAGACAGTGTTCAAGAATCACTTGTTTGAATTGAGAACACTTTGTGTGAAGGTAAGCATTATGACTGTGTAATTCACGGGTCGGAACTCCAACCGATAATCAATAACAATTTGAAAGACGTAACGTTTTGAACTTGGTCTCAGAGAGCTAAAAAGTGCCTGGTACTAGAGTCAAAACAGAACTGAAAAGAGAAAGTTGGATACCGCCCAGTTAACCGAGCGAGCCACTACAACAACACCACTACCGCTTCACCCCCACGGTCGCAAGGTCTCGAGTGACTGAATATAAACAATTTAAAAATCCATCATCGAAAAATTGTCTAAATATTAGAAACTTCTTATAATTTTGAAAACAATAATAATATCAAGTTGAAAGACTTTGAAATTAAAAAAATATACATTGAACCAATTTCTTTTCAAATCAGGCCGAGAAGTCCAGCTAAGATATCAAAATTATTTGGTATTTGGGTATTTAATTCTATGCTGAAGATAAAGGAGCACGTATTTCACAGTTAAATTAAGAATTGTTTTGGATTTGTTAAAACTATTCAAAGATTACCTGCGAAATTTTAAACATTGACAAACATTTTCTCAAGGTGCAGTATTTTTAGAAAGAATGTAAGTATTCGAGATTTTCTTGTTTTATTCGATGTGGGAATTCTTGCGCTTATAATTGACTCTTAAAAAATTGTACATTAAACAAATTTTTTAAATGGCTGCAGTTTTTCTAAAATTGAAAAGCTTTTTTTTTATTTAACGATTTTGAACTAAAGATGTTCAAAATCACACAATGTTAGATTAGTTATTCTAAAAAAGGAAGATATTTCATTCGGAATGCAAAGCAATTGAACTTGTATTATTTCTAAAATAAAAGCGTTTCAAATTAAATATTTTCAAATTGAAAGTGTTTGAAACTGGAAGATTCCAAAGACGACACCCTAAATAACTTTAATTAATCAGGAAAAATAGAGGTAAATACTATTTCCCTCTGTTTTAATTTCCTCCATTCTTGAAAATAACATTTATGTCTAATTGTATTATTTAAATAACTAATTATAAATTTCCAAACTATTCATTGAATAGTCCTTCTGTTAAGATGTTGTAACGAACAAGTTTAGAACAATTTAGTTTTTATTCAGATGGAGTTTAAACAAGAAAAGCTAAACACAATGTTAACCGACTGGGTGAATAAAAAGTATTTTCCACTTAATTTTTTTGATGAGGACGAAACTTAGAATGTATTTTATTATTTCAGAAATTATTCAAAAGCACCAAAGCGGCCACAAATGAAAATTGCAGTATTTGGAGACTTTGAAGAAGTGTAAAAAGTCATATTAGAAATTTTAAAGGAGAATAGCTCTACTTGAAGCTGCTAAAGAAAGTCCACAATCCTAAAGTTATATTTGCAACTTTCATAGTCTCTTTTATTATTCACAAAGTTAATACACTGAGTTTCATTCTAGTTTCTCTGCCTTTCAATAAATCTACATTACTAATTAATTCTTGTATGTATTAAAATTTACTGATATAATTTTTAAAAACTTATTTGAGAATTTTCTCAGAACTTACACGAAATATTGTTTTGAATGTATTTTCAATAGAATAAAGATTAAAAAAAGATTACTTCAATGAATGTGAATTATGTGAAATTCAGGAGTTAATTGATTCACGTGGGGACTCTGTCAAAATTATAATGTATTTTGGAAGCTAATGAAAACTCTATATTATCCATAATATATTTAGCTAAATGATTTAAAATAATGCAAAATATTGATCTAATGAGAGTCGAAGGCTCTGTAAACGTAATTATTTTAAAATATAGTAATTTTAGGAATCATAAAATATTATACGAGGTCTGTCTGCATATTATCTGACCATGTGGTGTATAAGTGAGAATATATTTCTGGATAATGGCGATGATATCCCTTTTGAAGTATTTTACTCTGATAGCCACAACCTTCTTTCAGAGATCCTTTAACTTTCGGAAGCACTCCTTAAAATCATCTTTCGGAATAGCTAACAGCTGTTTCGTCATATTCTGTTTTTTCCCTATAAGTCTTGAAATAGTTTTTCTTATAAAGGATATTTCAATTAGAGAAATGACCAGAAATCACAGGGAGCCAGTTCATAAATGTATGGGGACTGGTGAAGTAGTGTGAGGCTGTGCTTCACCAAAAATTGCTGAATAAGCTGCGATTAATTGTCAGGAGCGTTGTCATGATGAAGGATCCAGTCACCACTGATCCAGGTTCATCCCCAAATCTTGGCTCAAAATTTCAAACAAAAAAATATTTGTTTAAATACTAAGGTCTACCTCTATCTCTCTCAATGTTAAACGACGATTTCGATTAATTAACACACTCGTTTAACGCTTTTGACAATAACACAACTAGGTACAAAGTTACAGCACACGGTCGGATAATTTCCGGACATGCCGCGAATACACAGTTTCAAATTGTTGAAACAGCTATAACATTTGAACTTGTTAATATTATTCAAAGAAAAGTCACAAAATTAGAAAAGTTTTTCGTTTTATCAACAAATTAGAGCTGCAACATTTCAAAGTGAAAACTTGATCTACATATTTTTTTAAATTATAGACAGTTAGCCTATAGAGTATGGATTCTTAGATGTTAGCTTTCTTTTGGACTAATTTCCATTATTTCCATTTAAATTACTCAAGGTTATCATATGAACTTTTTGATCGAAAATTCACATCATTGCATGTCAAAGATCCTGCATCTAACAGTTATAACAAACCTAAGGTTTATGAAGATCATCAGAGGTTATATCATCTAAAACGTGTCGAGAATCTGTCTGGATCCCGCTCGACATCTCAAGAATCTCTTCTACCACTGTGAAGTCAAGATCAATATTTTTTTTTACAGGAGAGAAAAAATATCGATCTTGTCGTTTTATTGTCAATACTTTCTCGAACGCATCTCTAAAAAATAGTCTCACTACAGTAAAGAGTTCCACCCTTACATATTCCTCGCTTTTTACACTCAAATCTCAATTCATGGATATAATTTTCAAAGGAAAATGGAAAAGATACACAGCCCTTTTGTTTGATAGTGTAAGCCAGTTAATAATTTACTAGAGAACTCAGACCAAGAAGCATTTCAACTCCAGTGTCAGACATTGTCGAGAAAGTGGTAATGACTGTTTGAGCGTGTGTATTCGTGTTCACTGTACAGCATGAGTCGAGTGGTGCCTCGAGACATGGGTGGAGGTTTTCTAGGCAGAAGTATGAAGGCTTCGCAAATACGAGGGTGGATGAGGATAAAAGTGAACATAAAAGAGGAAAACTATAAAGCTGTGAAAATAAGGTTCTGAATCTTCATCAATGCAAATAATCTTGTAGGACCTGCAAAAAACAGCACAAATTAGGAGCAATACCTTCTCTTGACTCCCTTAAGTGTTAATTATTCCCGGATACAAATGCTGAGTTTTTTACCTCATAAACAGAAAGTGTATTTATTTCTCAAGTCGGTTGAATTTATTTGGTAGAAGGATTGAACGTATTTTCGAGAACGGTTGTTTTGATTGATTGTAGGGGAAACCAGTACGAGGTGGATAGGAAAACTTTTGACGTCATAATATTGATAAATGATGATCAAGCGAGGAAAATATTGCATACCAAATTGAAGCTGGAACATTCATTTTGAAGATAGCGATGCCATCACGTGAATTGTATTACACATTTATCCTATATTTTTTTAATTCGCTGAAATTTTTTACAGATAGCACTCTTCTAGTGGGAAGTGAATATTCACATTTGAAGCCTTTCCATAAAGTTGTCGCAGGACATTGTGTATAAATTCATGGAACAATAATCCAAAACTGTTTTAATTGAATATATATATATATATATACCTGTCGTTGTGATTTCGTCGTGTCCTGTGACCACTCATCTCGCGGTTGTGAGA
>JAABKJ010000088.1:34975-61108 GCA_011634705.1 Andricus grossulariae | reverse complement strand
ACCATGTGAGATAGACAACGAGGCGCGATCGAAAACGAAACGATGGTTTCGAAAGCTCTCTTTCTATCGTATATGGTTGACAGAGAGAGTATCATCGTTTCAAACGATAACTACGACTTGTCGTTGGAACACCATCGGACTCTCTCTGTCTACTATATACGATAGAAAGAGAGTATTCGATACGATCGTTTCAACTTAGATCACACCTCGTTGTCTATCGCACATGGTAGGAAGAGAGGTCCGTTCGACTTATGGCATCGGAGCGGAGTCCCCCCCAGGAGTGGGTTGGATCATGCCATTACAGACCAGTACCAGACCAGCCGCTAGGTAGCGCTAACTGTTCTAGCAGAAATTCCGCGAAAATTCAAACTTAATCAATGAAAAATAGTTTTTTTTATTCAAATTAATAATACAAGTCTATAGTTTATTCACAAACCAAGTGAGAGTGTGAGTCATTCAATTTGAAATGAAAAATCTAGTGTTTTGATAACTGGTCAGTTTCTGTTGCGTAGTTGTAAATTTTACAAATATAAATTATAAATTATAAATAAAAAATTGTATTCTGTACTGAAAGAGCGTTTTAAAGTACGTGTTTTCATAATTGTCTCTGTTTTTTACACCAAATAGATGAATTTTCAACTAATAAAAATAAATTTTGAACCTAAAATCAACTAGTTAAATTTTCAACGAAAAAGTTGAATTTTTAAACAAGAAGATTAATTTTCTATTGGAAAGACAAAATTATAATAAAATATATAGATTTTCAACCAAATAGTTGAAGTTTAAGCTATGAAAGATCAATTTTCAATAAAAAAAAAAATCTTCAATTAAATTGTTTTGAATTTTCAACTAAAAAAATAAGTTTTCAACCAAAACTGGAATGGGTAAATTTAAAAAAAAATTAAATTTTCACCAATATAGTTCAATTTTCAACAAAACAAATGTATAAAAACTAAAAAAGAAAAAACTTCCAACCGAAAATGGGATAATTAAATTTTCAGATAAAAAAATTAATTTTCAATCAAATAGTTGAATTTTTCCAAACCACAGAAATGAATTTACAAACGAAAAGAATAATGTTCTACCAAACAAGACGAATTTTCGAAAAACTAAATGAATTGTTAACTAAAAAAGACAAATTTTTAACCAAAAATGGAATAGTTACATTTTCAGTAAAAGAATAATTTTCAAAAAAAACAAAAAATAATAATAATAGCTGTGAACTCGATCTCGAGTGTTTCCACTTTGTTTGTGTTTATATTTTTATATGAATATTTTTATATTCGTTTCCCGGTAAAAGAAATTCCCTAATTTCTTTTTAAATCGGTTATTATTAACCGGTGCCCCCGGGCTTTTGATATTAACATGGGGTTTTAAATGGGAAAAGCTCGGTTTTCGAACAAATGGAAAAAGAAGTACTTTTTATTAACTTTAAAAAAAATCAGCTGGTATTGTTCCCGGAAAATGCCCCGAGAAATGGAAAATAGCGTTTTTATGACAAATTAATGCTAAAGACGGTATTTTTTGGAATTTTTTCTAAATAATTTAATTTTATTCGATACGTGACACGTTTCAAAGTATTTTCTAACAAATTTGGAATTGTTTAAACAATTATTATTTCTTTACGGAAGTGTCTCCGTGTACCGAAAATTCGGTACAAATATGAGTGTGTCTTCACAAAAATCCGGCTATTTGTACCGACATTTCGGTACACGTGGTTACGACCTTTCCTTCAACACATTTTTTTCGCCTTGAAATCCTGAAAAGTTATTATTTTTCAGAATAAATGATATAGTTGATGAATTTCAAGAATAATATTTCTTGTTTAAGATATTTGGTAATTATTTAAATAATTTCTATTTGTTTAAACAATTTTATTCCTGTAAATCGTGAAAACTTATTAATTTCTGAAATGAATGACACAATTAACGAATCTTGAGGGTAATATTTTTTTGAACGAAAATTTCAAATTATTCAAACAATGTTCATTTGTTCAAACAATTTTTTCCCTGTGAGTCGTAATAAGTTACTACTTGCTGGAATCAATAACGCACTTTATAATTGCTAAAAGTGATATTTTGTGTTAAAGATAGTATAGAATTATTTAAACAATTTTCATTTGTTCAAACAATGTTTTCCCACTGTAAATCTGGAAAAGTGACATTTTTATGGAATTAATGAACCAGTTAATAAGTTTTAAGAGTGACATTTATTGTGGATGACAGTTTTGCAATTATTTAAACAATTAAAAATCATCTACTTGCGCATTTTCATAGGAAAGGTGTAGAAAAATCTTCTTTTTTTTAATCTCTTACACTATGCCACTTATTATTCAATATTTTCTTATTTCATAACTTATACCTCAATTGTTTAAACAATAATAATTTTTTAAACTAGAATTCTAACAGTAGTTGATTTAATAATTGAAAAATGTCTTTCACAAAAAATATCGTTCTTAGCATTCATTACCTGCACTATTCATTTCAGAAAATAATAACTTTCACGGTTCACAGGATGTGAAACTTGTTTTAACAATTGCCAAATATCCTAAAGAAAAAAATGTTAATTTTAATATTCGTTGATTCTGTCATTAATTCCATAAAAAAACTTTTTACGATTAAAAGGGGAATAAATTTTTAAACAAATAAAAATTGTTGAAATAATTGCCAAATATGTGAAGTTAGAAATATTATTCTTAAAATTCATCAACTGTATTATTTATCCCGAAAAATAATATATTTTCAAGGCTTACAGGCAAAAAAGGCTTTAAAAAAATAATTGTTTGAACAATTGAAAGTTATTTAAAAATACTTTGAAACTTCTAACTTATCGAATATAAATAATTGATTCAAAAAGATATCGTATATAAAATGAATATTACATAAAACTGGTATTTTGAATTTTTGGGGCATTTTTCGGGTATATTACATGGGGTGGAAATTATTGCTTGAAAATTCCTTAAAAAGTGACCAAACTTAAATTGACAACAAGTTAATAACAATTAAGTATCTCTTTTTTCAATTTTTTCGAAAACCGAACCTGAGGCTTCAATACAGTAGTCACTGATGAATTTTTCAATTGAACTGAACTAGACGTAGGTTGAAGAGCCTCCCGAATGGTTTTCAATTCGATGTTCCGTTCTATGTGGGTTTCCCAAGCAGTTTCATAGAAATATAATCTTCCTGCTTGATGCAGGAGAGATGATTCGTTTTCATCTCGCTCCAGTACTTTCGATTATTTCCAATCGCTTTTGTATCGCAATTGCAGTAATCTTCTCTGCTCGTTTCTTAAGATTCGTGACACATCCACTGATGAGACCTTTCAGTTCGGCTTACCTGGAATATTAGTGTTAGCGCGGCGCTGTGGAATAAGCCCTGAGTACGAGCGAGACAGTCTAAAAAGTCAGTATGATTGAGGGAGATGGAGCGTCCGCTTATATCATAATTAAAGTCAGCAAAAGTTGTAGATGTAAACCTAAAAAGAGTTTTTACATCACAATTTTATTTATAATGGCAATAATAAGAGAACGGTCTCATTGATTGATATAAATATTAAACTTGCAGAAATATTGTTAAACATGCATTATAACTTAAATATATAGTTAAGAACATTTTTTTTCAATTTGTCAGCTGTGAGGGGCAAAAATGTCAATTGCCTATAGAAGCCAAAAACTCAAATAAAAATTTGTGTTCAATTTTTTTCTTATAAATCTTATAGATGTCCTAAATAATGGTCCGAATAATTTCTTATTCATTTGTTGCTACAAGTGAAAAAATTCAGTTAAAACTTCAAAAGTGAAGACCGTTTTGCGATTTTTCTTCTGTTTTTAACATAAAAAGTTTTGAAGGCGCACTTAGACTTATCCAATTAAGCTCTTCGAGGGGTAAAACTTCTTTACTTGACTCATGTTTTGAAAAAATCAAAAAGCATTTTCACTTTTCAAGATAAGCCTTTTTCGGACCATCCTAATACATAGGTCATTCTTTTTTAATCAGTGATTTGATCAACGTTGTTACATGTTTAAGATACATGGATACACAAATTTCATTAATGTAAATGTTTTTTACAATTTTAGGTTTTCATGTACTTACAAACATTCCTCCTTACGCCGTTGATGTCGCAATTTGCGGGCTATGGCGTTTATAATTATACAAGCGGCAGTTTATGACAAATTTGTTCTAACAGGCAATTTCCGACCTGTCCGACAAAAACAAAATTTTGATCCTGTTCACGATTTTCCACGGATAGCTTATATACATATTAATGATGTCCTACCTAAGGTTTATACCTAGAAGTTTCAAATCCTTCAATGTTAAGGCTAGACATTATCATTGTAATTATGTGCACCAAATTTTTACGGCAATACCAGGAACCTGTGTAGACTATGCTGCAGAATATCAAATATTTTCATGAAAGATGAAGGTATTTGATATTCTTCAGTATAGACTAAATGGGTTCCTGGCATTATTATAAAAATCTGGTCGATATAATCACAATGATCATGTCGTGCCTAAGGATTAAAAGATTTGAAATTTCGAGATATAAACTTTAGGCCATCATTAATATATGTATATGTTACAGGCAAAGTATATAATCCGGCAATGTATATAATCCCTAGGCATTATATATAATGCCCAACAGAGTCCAGGCAAAGTATGTAATACTCTCTATTATACAGATTGTCTAGGCATTATATATAATGCCCCGAAGAAATCAGGCAAAGTGTGTAATAAATATTCTCCATTTGAGCTGTGTTTCCTTTTTTTCAACCATCATTACTTTGGTGATTTTGAACATATTAAGGCTATTTTTTTATGATTCATAACAAGACGCAGTTGAAAAAATATATTTGTTGAAAACAGAAATTTAATAAATTTTTGGACTTTTTAGAAACAAACATTTAAACTCAATTTTTGAAAAAAATCCTCTTTTGATTTTCTTTGAAACATTTTTTAAAGATAGTTGACGATGTGCTCTAAAATCCCGGCAAATGTAAAAACAGGATCTCCTTTAGTTTTCGAGAAATAATTAAAAATGCATTGCAATTTTTTTTAAATTTTCATTTGTTCCAAAATACGAATAAAAACTTATTTTTTAAATATCGCCCCCAGAAGTCTGTTTTATAGGGTTGATTGACTGTAATTGGATTTTGCGAGTTTTTGGCGCTAATTATTTATAATGCATAAAATATTACTTTCTATTATTAATTAGATGATTATATACATTAACTAAAGAAATAAATATAGTTTTTAGGAATTTAAACTTAGAATAGAGTTCGGAAGTCGTAGTTTTTCCGAATTTTCAACTTATTTCCAACTTTTTGAAAAAATATTTGTTTAAAGAATTTAGTATTATTTTTAATAATAAAACTTTGAATAATGCTAGGAAGTTATGGTTTTTGATGAAATATTCAACATTTTTTCCACTTTCAATTAGTGTGAGGTAATAAAGGATACAGTTGAACAAATATAATTTTTTTAACAAATTTTTATTGTTTATAACTATCTTCTCCTGTAGTCATGCTAGACAGTTGCGGGTTTTTCTGAAATTTTCAACTTATAGTCCACTTTGTACTTAGAGTTAGGTAATAATTAATGCAAATGTGAGAAGTGAACCAAAAGTTCGAAATTCCAGAAAAAAACGCCATTAACAAGTAGTAATAAAAAACATAGTTATAAACAATAATTATTTATTTGAGCAATTATTTTTGTTAAATTGTATCCATTATAACCTAAGTCTAATTGAAAAGTTGATAACAAGTGGAAAATTATAGAAAAAACTGCAACTTTCTAGCATTATTCTAAGAGAATATTAGGATAAATTATAATAAATTGTTTGAACAATTATTTATGTTAAACTTAATTCATTACTGGTTTGCTTTAACTGAACAGTTGATAATAAGTTGAAAAATGTGAAAAAACCGCGACTTCATAACTCAAGAATACTTCATAACTAAACTAAATTTTTTACTTACAAAGTTTTTTTTTGAACCCTTGAAAATAGACTTATGGGGGTTATATTTAAAAAATAAACTTTTATTCGTATTTAATGGTTCATATTGCAGGAAAATGTTGAATTTCAACTTGATTCACCTAATATTAACGATTCTGAATCAAATTCACAAAAATGTATATTTTTCTTATGGGAAATCCTTGTTAAACTTCATGATTTGACATGGAATTGCTCATTTCACACATTGCCCGGGCATTGTAAGTAATGTCAGTCCTAACTCAGGTAATGAATATACATTATTCCAATGAAAATTTAGTTAAATTCCAATTTACAATTCATTCTAAATTAGTTCTAAATTGGCATGTAATTAAAATCGAAGCTCTCATACAAATTTGTTGTGAAATAAGAAATGGTCAAAATATTAAAAAAAAATCGCCTGTCACGAAAATTAAAAAATTTAATAAGCTTTTATTTAAAAAGAAACATCAAAATCTGATAAAAATTGTAAGTTAAAAATTGATGATACTATTCAAGATTTTTTAACAGGGCAAAGTTTTTTCCAAATATTTCTGCAAAACAAAGTGTAAACCCAATAAGTGTATGTGTGTAAAAAACAAAGTTCAGTGTCAAGCAAAATATCATTTCAGTATGCCAGTTTTTTAATAAATAACGAGTAAACGTGTGTTCAATTCCATAAGTGTTCGTCAATTTGTCATGCTCTTCTTTAATTGTATCATTATATTCAAAATCAAGAATATATACTTTACCTATCTCGTGCCGGGCATTATATATAATGCCTAGGGATTATATAAAATGCCTAGGCACTCTATATGATATGCATTCGATTACATACTTTGCTTGAAATAGTCAGGCATTATATATAATGCCTAGGGATTATATATAATGCCTGGATGATATTTATTTGTCTGTAACATATACACTGTACTGGGACTAGTCACATTTATCACTAACTTGGGTCTGAGGTTCAAACGATAGCGCGCTAAATCGGAGCGGCTGAAAGACCGTAGCGCGCATACCCAACACATAACCAAATATTTTATAATTTTTTATATAAAGCAAACGAACTTAATCCTACTCCTAATAATTCTTCTATACCTATATACTTCTTTCCGCAATAAATAATAAAATTCAAAGCTAGAAAAAAATTGTTGGAATAAGAGAACTTCTTGAAAATTGTAAAAAAAAGTACTCATAGATTGTTAGTTTAAATTCTTTCTTTTAATTTTGAAATTTCATACATGAAAATTATTAGTTTAAGTTTCAATTAGAGGACCGACATGTAACGATGTAACTATGCTTAATCTAAAAAAAATATTTACTGAGCGTTATTTCCTTTCGTAGTGATATAAATACAATTTGACGTCTCCATGATTCAAATTATGGCGCGTCGAATAGAAGCGGCTGAAAAGTCATAGTGCGCATGCCCAGTGCAGAACCAAATATTCTCCTTTTCCCTAGACGCATGTCAGTCATATCAATGGTCAAAACTGTTCCACCATTCTACTAATCTACCTCCATGGGACTGCGCCCTAAGGGCGTAATATTCGTCGTAATATACATTTCGAGAACCATGTAATATACGTGATGTAGGCGTTGAGGGCTGCCGGCGGACCTATTGCGGAAAAAATCGAATTTTACTTTTTGACACAAATAGATTGTTTTTTAATTGCTCTTTCATGATAAAAATTATTATTGCTATATCTGAAAAATTCGAATGTTTATTAAGAACTGCCTCTTCAATTGCTCCTCAGGGATGGGAAGTAAAATACTCGTGGTAATTTACTTGGTTTTCTACGGTAATTGACCTGGTATTTACGTCATCAGTTTTCTGCATGATGTAAATTACATCTTGATCTCTATATGAGGGCGCCACCTTTGTGGCGGGAAATTGAAAACTTGAATAAGACAGATAATCAGAGGTTTTCTACATGTTTTTACTGTCACTTCTCCTGTAAAATGAAACTACCGCACGGTAATTTGACATGGGCCTGCATCTGTACCTTGAGAGAAAGAGAGTGTTTCCAACATAGGTGTGAATGAGCCTTTAGGTCCCTCTCTATGCTGACGACCAAAGAAGCGGGAATTTTAAATTCAGTATTCTGAAAATATCCAATTGTCCACATAAACCATCAACATGAAACAAATGATTAATTATTCGGTATTATTGATCATTTCTATGAATATATTTGATAAACAATACATGTATACTGAAGGTTTCATCACAGAATGAGTCCGTGCGCATCGGAGCTTATGTTGGGCAATGGCAAAGATATTATCACACCTCACACTTCACTTGAGTTTCAGGTTCAGGGATGAGTTGTGACGCGTCACTCAAAGTTTTCTATGTGGTTCGTATTTTAGGTCGTGTAGAAAAACATGTATTATACACGTAGAAGTAGAAAGTGTCTTAAACCAAAGATATATAATAATATCTTTGATAAAACATAAAAGTCGCTAATTTGGAGTTTCCCACGTGTAATACCGTAGAGGCGTAAATTACATGATGTACGTACCCAGCCCTGCCGTGCTTGCAACCATGCTTGCAACCTTGCAACTTTGCATGTGTGTTTGCACTAGTCTGATTTTTTTTATCTGTTTATGAAATTGTGGATTTTGTAGTTTCTTTATTTATTTAATAATGCATCTGTCATTATTCAAAGTGCTTTTTGATTACTATAAAGTCTTCTAATTGTTTGCTTTCTAAGCATATTTTGCTTTTCAGTGCATACAAATAAATGTTTGCCGACCGTGCAAGATGAAACATTTTTAAGGTTAGAAGAATTTTGCGTAGGACTAATCCCATTTTCAGCTCGTTCGTTCAGTTCTAGAATTACAGAAAATTCCGTAATATTAGACAGTGCCCGTGCTCCTTACCCATGCCTTTCGTAAAGTTCAGACATGTTAGATTTTGCACGTATTACGTGCTTTTATGTATTTCACGTGTCAGGAGCCACTCCGTTTCAAAATTGCAATGATAGAATCTATTCCAAATCAGGCAGTTTCTACACTTTTCGCAGAATCTCTCAACGACTTCGCTATTTTTTTCTTCGGATTTTGAAAATATGAAAAGAAGATTTTCTGGGAAAACCCACGTTTTTTATTTGTAGCCATTTTTAAGGCGAGGCCAATTTTTTTCTGAAAATTTAATTTTAGAATTTTTATCATGAACAATGCAAGATCTGTCTATCTACATTTTTGTATATCTTTTGTTGCTTGGGGAAAGTATGATCAAATTTGATCTTAAGGAGAAAGCAAATTCTCCTGGCTACAAAAATGATTTAGCCTGCATAAAACTATTAAATCTCTTGAAATCTGGTGTACACGTTTCATGAAATCTCGTCTAATCCCGGAAAATCGTTGCGATCCTTTGAAATACCTTGAATTCTTTTGAGTATTTTATAAATCCCTAACAAATTTTAACTCGTGCAAATTTCTGGAAATCCTTTGAATATTATGGTTATTACACATAATCTCTTGGAATCCCTTTAAAACGATTGAGCTCATTGAAAATACCTTAAAAAGTGTGAAAATCTCTTCAAATTCTTCGAGATTCTGTGAAATCCTTGAAATCGTTTAAAATCTTCAGATTCCCATAAAAATCTTTAAAATGCATGGGAATCTGTCAGAATATTTTAAATCCCTTAAAATATATTTAAATATTTTTTAAACCAGTAAAATTCTGTTAAATCTTTTGAAATCCTCTAAACTCCATGGATATACTTTGGAATCTTTTGATAACTCCTAAAATTCGGTAAACGCTATAAAAATCCTTTTAAATCCCGCGAACTCTTTTGAAATCTTCAAACTCTCTTCTAATCTTCGAAATGTAATTAAAATCCCCGGACATCCTTCAAAATTGGTGAAAATACTTGGATATCTTTTGAAATCCTTTGAGATCCTGACTTCTTTTGAAATATTCCGAAATCACTCAAAATTCCTTTGAATCTCTTAAAATCCTTTGTAATCTACTGAAATCGTTTTTAATTCCTTAAAATCTCTAAGAATCCGACGAAATCCTTCGGTATTTCGTGAAATCCCTTGAAAAACTTCAGATTTTTATCGAAGATTCCCGTTGTAGTAATTCTGATCGGCTTTGAACAGTAGATTTCGTTTTACCAACCGCGAACAAGCAATCTATCGCACTGACCCATTTGACTAATCGAATCTTGAAAAAATATTTTTACGTCGCTAAGAAACAATGGAAATTTGTTCATAAGACACTAAATAAAATTTTCTGTTAAAAAAGAAACACCTGTGAAATCTGTCGTAATTCTTTGGAATCTTTTCAAATACCCTAAAACCTTCGAAATCTTTTGAAATCCGTTAAAATCATGCAATCCCTAAAAAGCTTTGGACATCTCGGTAAATCCCGTAAAAATGTTGTAACTCTTTGGAATACTTGGTAGTCCTTAGAAATACCTTAAAATCCGTTGAAATCCTTCCAAATCACTCGAAATCTTTCAAATATTTTGAAATATCGTTTACAGTGAAAATAATTGATATATTTATTTATAAGTCAACGGGCTTTTGCCCTTTATTACTGGTGGAAATTATTAATCTAACAAATCTAAAGTAAAATGCAAAACAGTTACATATTTAAAAGAGCATTCTCCTAGAGCGCATTATGATTTAATTCCAAGTAAGTTTTTAAGAGCTAATTTAAATTGTGTCACTGCGGGCATAAATCTGGAGTTTATTTTTGTTATGTTGAGTAGCGGATTCATCTCCAATAGCAATGACCTCGTCTGTTCATTGGCATTCCCATTTGTTCCTTTGTCGGAAAAATACGTGTTGCTTAATTTCCTCTAAAAACAATATAGTGTATAGACTGTAGAACCTGCCTGACTTTAAATGGATTCTATCTCGAAACTAATTTTTTTTACCGATATTTTAAATAAATTCTAACTATACCTCTCATTATCATGAAAGTATTTGACAAAATTCATTTAAAATTTGTTGCAGTTTGAGAAAAGCATTCAAGTTGAAAGTTACAAGTTTTTAAAGAATGAAAAACAAATCCGGAGATGAGGATTTCGTAGAAAGCTCTCAACCGATTTTGAAAAATAAAATGAGAACTTACAAGCAGCGAATTTTAAACAGAGATTCTTCTGTAAAGAGTCAAATAAAACGTGTAAGAACTTCGAAAAGACTTGTAAGAACTCCAAGAAACAAAAATGATCTAAAAAATGTGGTGCAAAGCAAAGTTTCTAACTCGACACCTGAAAGATTAGTATCAGATAATATTAGTATCGGTTCTGGTAGCAATTTCATTACGCCATCTAAAATAAGCTCTGAGTTCCTCGATACTTCTCATTTAGGCGATTTCGAAATCTTAAATATGCAGCATAACATGGACGATATTTTTGATTGGAAAGACATGCAATTTCGACGCCATTCTAGCTTGGATTATACTTGCCCGGATGTAATTCTTCGTGTCCTTGAGCCCGAAGGAGAACTAGAGAAAGATCCCTTGTCCATGGAATTTAATGAAGATGGGAAATCGGAAAGAAGAGTGAGTCAGTCACCTCTGAGAAAATTCGTGGATAAATCTAGTCCACGAGAGTTAAATAGGAAAGGGAAAGCGTCTTTTGCTAAAAAACAACCTAAGTCTGAATACAAACTAAAAAAATCCAATGAAGAATTGTCTTCTGAAAAAGAAATGGATATAGGAATGGAGAGTATTTTGGAAGAATTGTATCATATTGAGAAGAAAGAAATTTTATCTTCTCGAACAATGGAAGTAAGACAATTATTTATTTAACATTGAAACTGTCTGTTGCATAACTCATTAGTTCATTAAACGAATTTCCAATATCTAAAAAATTGCACTTCCATTTCTTTTGTACAGAAACTTCAAGACTTGGAAGTGCGTTTAACACATAAAGTTCCAGCTCAGCATCAAATCGAAAGTCATGCTGGATCTCGAATGCCCACGCAACTGCAGAAAAAGAATTTCGAAAAGCATCACACGATTATAAAAGGAAAGTTTTCCACACAGGAAGACAAACTTATTCAGAGAAACTGGGAATCTTTTTGCAAGGTGCATTTTCTGCAATTTTTCAGATTGTTGACGTTTAAAATGATATGGCTTAAAAGTTTATTCGTTCAAAATTGTGCAGTTTCATATTAATAGCTTTTGAAATTAAAAAAATGGTATCAAATTATACTTTTTACTTTTCAAAATATCAGTGGCGTGAAAAATATATATTTTAAATATATTTCGTTGAAAAACAGATTCACAACTGGGACGAGAAAAATATACAACCGTTTTTGTATCTAAAACACCAAGGAAAATGTCACATTTCCAGCATAACAGAAAGAAAGAAATTCGTGCAATTTCTGGCAAATGGACTTCCGGGACGAACTTTATACAGCGTGTACTTCCGGTTTAGAAGATTGTTCGCGATAAAATATTATCAGACGTAAGTTTTAGTTTTTAAATTTTTAATAGTTTAATTACTCTTTATTTATCAAACTGTTTAATCAATTGTAGAAAAGGTCGATTCACTGAAGAAGAGGATAACAAAATAAAACTGTACATGAAAGGTGAAACAGATTCCAATAACAAGTGTGCTCAACTCGCTAAAATTTTGGGCAGAACAAGGCAGTCCGTTTTCTTAAGGTTTCGACTATTAAAGAAAAATTCCACATTCAAACTTAAAAAAGGGGGAAAGCCATGTTCGTATACTATTTCGGATTTAATTATCTTCTGAAGAAATTACACCTTGTAATTGTATTTAAATTATTAACCTTATATTTTTTAGTAAATCGAACAGAAGTGACTTGGACTGTGGCTTTGATTGAAGAATTTCTGCAGCAGTTGATGGCTGCAACTTTAAGTGAAGACGTGAAAGAATTAAAGTATGCATTAATCCCGAAAGTCGTTTGGTTAGAGATGCAGTCCAAAATGCACATCGATCACGAACTTCTGGCAAATTTCTGGTTTCGACAACTGCACATACAGTTATTTGCACCCAGTCCTATTTACTTAAATGACGTGAAAATCAAACTGATTGAAATGTGAGTTCTACTTTTGTATGTACGTTTTGCAGTCATAAAAAATATGTAATTAAGTAATGCAGTGCAAAAAATTAATATTTCACTATTATGCACTTTTTCAGACTATACAAAAGTGGAATTTCTCACCAGAGGGAGATAATTTGGTCCGATATTTGTAGTCTTTTCGATGGATTAACAGCAGCTTTTCTTTGCCGGGTATTTCACAAAGTCATGCAATACGTTTTAAGAAAAAACATTTCAAGGGATTTTGTCGGTAAATAACTTAAATTCAAAATTTATTCTAGACTTGAGAAGTCGTGTGTGTAACAATGTATATAAAAAGATTATATTTTCTTACAGTAATGCTTAAGTTCCTCCACGACGAAATGATTCCCTATTTAAAAGAGCAGCCTGAGGACAAATACTTGCCCAGAATTTCTTTCGAGGACGAAACGATCAGAATTTTGGATTACAAATACAAAGAAGAAGAAGTGACAAAAAGAAGAAGTGAAAGACTACACTCTTCGATTAAAAATAATATCGACCACACAGATAACTCTGATGTAACGTGGACGTTGCCGATGCGGGAAAATTTCTTGAACGCTTTACTTGTCGTAACACTTTGTAAGCATGTGGACGATTTGAAAGATGCGATCATACCCAAAGTTGTCTGGGAAGAGATGGCAGAGAGAATGAGCGTGGATGAAAATATTCTAATTGAGCTGTGGTATAAAGAGATGCATATGCAACTCTTTTCCCCGATTCCGATTTACATGAATGATGTAAAAATAAAGCTGATCGAACTGTAAGTTAAAATATTTTTACGGAGTTGTAATTTGTAGAAGAAAAAGTATAAATGCAATTTCCGTATCACATATAAACTGGTTTTTTAAGGATCTACAAAGAGCAGATTAAGGAGCTGGACCTAATAAAGTGGCCTAAAGTGTGCAGATATTTCGATGGAATGACGACGTGTTTCATTAGCGAGGTCTTCTTCAATCTCATTCGTTCGGCTCAAAAGGAAATCGATTCAGATAATTTCGGTGGTATGTAATTATTGTATCTTTGAAAGCATCTTTTTACGGTAGGCGACCACTGGACCGGTATACTGAGAATTTTGTATATCGACAAAATCCCAGAAAATTACAGTAAATTTATATTACAAATTATGATAAAAAGTGCAGTATTTAGAAATAAGTAATGAATCAAACTTTCCTGAAAAATGCTCCTGGAGCCTCATCTAGTCAGAAAATGTTGGGTACACAAATATCTCTAGAAATAATTATTGAATCAAAATTTCTCAAAAAATGGCACTGGAGCTGCGTCCATTCAATTTGTCCTGAAATTTTTTGACGAAGCGGTTGAATGTTGTAGGCTATAGGTCGACTGAACTGCTAACAAATCGTATTTTGGGTATAGAAAGTAAAGTATATCTGAAAATAAGTAATTATAAAAACTTCCTAAAAAGTGGCCCTGGAACTTCATCTAGTCAATTTATCATAAAATACATCATGTCTTCTGAAGCTGCTTTGTCCAGTTTCTAAAAAATGAATCATTTTCATGGACAGAAGTTATTTTTGAGCAATTTGTTTTATTAATTTCAAAAGGTTTTCCACGAAAAGGTCTACGTGGATAGACACTTCGAGAAAAGGTATTCGCAGTTTGTTTTACTTGGCGGCGATTCACTACCGCTAATCTTGATTTGAAATTGAAAGGAACAAGTGGATTAGATTCGATTTTTACTCTGTGGATACCCTTTTCGGGTTTTTACATATCTAAATTGCCCCTCCCACAGGAAATGTCGGACATTAAACCCTTTAGCCCATTCCTTCCCAAACACCTAATTTTCCCAACACTCATAATAGAACTTTTCATGTAAGAAAACAATACTGCGCAAACGCGGGAAATATATAGCACTTCCGGGTGTTTCGAGCAATTTTGACGTAAAAATACATTGGAGTTTTAAATATTTGTCGAAGAAAAAGGTATATAGTAATCGTAAATTACGAGAATTTCCATAGAAAAAAGATTTGAAGTGTCAGGATAAAATCTATTAAAGAAGAAAAAACTTGGAACACAAAAGAAGTTGTTCTGAAAACTGCAAAAGTGACACACGTAGCAACCCGTACTTGGAATGTAGATAAAACTTCATTTTCTTTACGAAATCATGATCGTTATCTTTTCGAAAATCCAGACCTCCCTGAACAATAATTCTGAATTTGGCACATACATTTCACTAACTTATCAAAGTGGCTCAAAACGTTTAAATCCCGTCAAGTTTCATGACGTCGAAAAATCTTCAGCTTTTAAACCAAAAACTCTTTCAACCTCCGTGTGATGCCTGACTTACTAAATCCTGTGGGGTTTTCAATCTCTAAAATCCCGTGTCGTCTGCAGCCGAATTTTTTATTATAAGCTCTCGCATTCGCTAGACATTTTGGCGAAAGGTGAGGACGAGACTCGACGAATCGTGAATTTTCGCGCAGCTACTCCGGTCGTTTCGGATCGATCCATTTTAAATGTTCGAATTCAAACAATTTTTAGTTGAGAAAAATTAATATTTTTTTAGTTAAAATTAAAATCTGTTAACATTGTGAAATTTAAAAATTAAAGTCTTTTAATACTTCAATGATTATAAATTCACTACATGCAAAATCAAATATAAAGCAATTTCAAATTAAAAGCACTGTAATTTGTATAATTTTTAATCAAAACATTACAAACTGCGTTTGTTTAAAAATTTTAATGTTTCAAGCTTGCTTAATTTACAATTGATTGAAATTCTTAATAGTTTTAAGTAATTACATTAAAAACGTAAATAATTTTGATTGGAAATTCATCAATGAAAATTTTTTAATTGCTCACTATTTTAGAATTTCAAATTAAATGTCTTAATAGTTAACAATCTTTAGTCTTCTTTTTCAGTCTGTCAAGTGTCGATTATCCAAAATATAAATGTAAATGTAAACAGGTTCAGTTTCTTAAATTTTGAATAAATTTGGTTTTAGAATATATAATTTGAATCATTTTTGTGTTTTAATATCTTAAATAAAAATTTTTGTTCATTCACTTTTCAATTTTAAAAACTACAAAAGATAATGTTATTCGGCATTAGATTCCTTAATTTAGACATTCTATTTGGAAATTAATTTTATTGGCTTGAACTAATTATTTTGATCTAACTCGTGTCTCTGTAGAAGATTATGGTCCATTTCGATTTAAAAGTGGTTCAAAATCCAGGTTTATTTTTTTTTTTAAAGTGATTACTTCTTTCTGTCTGTTTTTGCACGATTCAATAAAGCTTAGTAATAGATCGAAAGTACTTTTTTTCTTAATTAAAAAATTAAGCGACTCTTTGTATCAGTATTTTTGTTTTCGGGGATGCGAAGTACCATTTACAAGGGTTTTTCTCGTAGGTGGCTGCTTCTTTCAGGATATTCCTTGCATAGTTCAACAGAGCTAAATAGTAGCTCAAAAAGACTTTCTTGTTTTAAAAAGAAATTAAATGCGTTAAATGTAGACCGTTTTTGTGTCTCCTGTAAAATTCGAGTTTTGGCACTTTTACCTTTATATCCTGGTATCCTTCAAATAACCAGGAAAACGTTTATCTTCGAACCGGGAATTTTCTCTGGGTCTTGAGTGACCACCCTGAAATAATTATTTTGCATTAGATACTTTTTTTTCAACTCTCTAACATTTAAATAAATATCAATACTTGCAGATATTATGGAATACTTATACAAAACAATGATTTCCAAATTGAAAACCCAGCCAACTGACAAATACTTGCCTCGGGTGTGTATCAAAAATGAAAAACTTAGCATCGTAGTTGAAGAATTCCAGAAAAATGTAGTTTCTAAAGAAGAGAGAAGATCAAATAGTTCTGAATTGTCAAACGCGAAGCCCGAGAATGACAAGCATATAGTCTGGACAGTACCGATGCGTGAAAAGTTTATAAAGAAATTACTTGTGGTTACACTTTCTGAAGATCTTCACGAACTGAAAAGCGCGATAATTCCTAAAGTTCTCTGGGATGAAATGGAGAAGAAAATGGAAATGGATCAGAAAATCTTAAGAGAACTTTGGTACTATGAGTTGCACATGCAACTCTTTTGTCCAGGTCAAATCTTCATGAACGACATAAAGATAAAACTGATCGAATAGTGAGTTAAAAATAATATTATTGTTTCGAGAAAATTGTATGCATTCCTTCTAATACTCTAAATTTCTGAATCTTCTTTTATAGTTTCTACAAGGAAAATATAACTGGACTGCGAGAAATATTCTGGCCAAGAGTATGCAAATATTTCGATGGATTTACTACGTTTTTCCTTTCGAAGATTTTCTATGGTCTGATACGTTCGGCTTCGGAAGAAATTGGCTCTACCGAATTCAGTGGTGCGTAATTATCATTCAGTACATTGCATAAGAGTATGCATTTTTGAAGTGGAATTACTTTTGGGACGGGAGTTAATTGAAAAAAAACGACCGAGCAGGGCCTGGATCGAGAAATCTCTCTGTTTCTCTCTTACGTGCTGTCTACACCTTCTCTCTATTAGGTATTTTCACTTCAACCACCAGCTAACTTCACTTCGTTGATTTCTGAGGGGAAAACAACGGACCAAATGCATGGGACAAAGCTTTATTTTTGTAATATCTTCGTAATGAATAATAATTATTATTTTATTATGTCATTAAATAGTTTATAAAAAATAAAAACTATTTTCCCAATACACGTATATAGAAAAAATGAGTTTTTACGAAGATATTAGCAAAATAGGGCAAAAATGGACCGAACCCCATGTATTTGGTCCATTGTTTTCCCCTCAACACTCAATGAAGTGAAGTTAGCTGGTGGTTGGAGTGAAAATACTTAATTCGAGTCTCCCTTTTGTGCGGCGATTCGCAATTGCTCTAAAGACCTCTTTTCAATATCCCCACTATAGCCACGCTAAGCACGTATACGCCCCCCCCCTTACTCTCTCTGCCCTCTCTTACTATGCGACCTTCTCAATACTCATGATTATTTTCTGTTTTCGATCGGATAAGTATTTTTAATAATAAACATGAAAAACTGAAAAAATTGGTCCCCAAATTCAATTACTTTTTAAGAAATAAATCGTCTTAAATTGGGAAAATATTATTAGAACTGTTTGAAACTTTGATCTACACACGAAATGCACCCTAGCAATGCCTAAAAACTGAAGAAAACCATAAAAATTACCTATTGTTTAATAATATTTAATTTCAAATTGATACAGGTCGGTTACCCCGTTTTTTCAGACTCGCCGACATAAAGTATTGAGGAAACCTTAGAGTTAAAAATACTTTCAGTGATACATTTGTTCCTCACTATTGAAGGGAGATTTTTGGACATTTTCAGGTTGATTCATTGAAAATTGGCGGAAATATCCATTTTAAAAGAAAGCATGTGACGCCGCCAACAATAGCTCCGCGAGCACTCAGCACGACTGGGCATTGTGCTCGCCGTTGACGGCGTCGCATGCTTTCTTGTAAAATGCATATTTCCGCCACTTTTCAATGAATCGATCTGGAAATTCCCAAAAATCTTCCCTCAATAGCGAAAAATAAATATCTAACTGGAAGTTGTTTCAACTCTTAACTTTTTATCGACGAGACTGAAGAAACAGTGTTACCGATCTGTCTCAATTTTCAACTAAATATTATCAAATAATAGGCAATGTTTAGTTTTTTGTTCAGTTTTAGGCATCGTTAGGGTATATTTCGTGTGTGCATCAAAGTTTTAAACAGTTCTAACAATATTTGCCCATCTTAAGACGATTTGTTTTTTAAAAAGTAATCGAATTTAGGGACAACATTTTTTCAGATTTTCATGCCTATTATTAGAAATACTTATGCGATGAAAAAACAGAAGAAGGTTCCATCAGGTCATTCTCTAGAAACTTATATTAAAAATATAATTTTATAAAGTTTCACTTCTGCCGTGTGGTTCCACACAATTTTCCGATTTAAAAGTAAACTATTTAAATTTATTTGCAGATATTTTGGAATATTTGCACGAGAAAAAAATACAAAGCTTGAAAGACAAAAGTTTGGACGTGACTTTACCAAGGTTAGTCTACGAGAGAGGATTCATAAAAATTATTGACGAAAATATCGAAGAAGAGAATTGAAATTGCTCAGTATTTTTAAACTGTAATGTTATGTACATAAACATTATTAACGATAATATCAAGGAAGATAATTGAAAGAACTGAGTATTTTTAAAGTGTAATTATATGTATTATATACTAAATACCTCATTTTGAAATGAATAAAAACTATCGAATTGTTACTTCATTGCAATTTTTATTCACTTTGTAATTAAGACTTCAAATTCTTGAGCGTGTTCAAGTTTAGGGAATTTCTTACCAATTAAACTTAATCACCGAATCACAGTCGGGCTTCGGAAAGGGGAGGAGCTGTCTTGATAGCTTGTTCACGCTAACATCCGGCATTCAAATACATCTGAGAAACCCAGGAGCGGTGGTTTATGCTGTTTTCGGAGAAAACTCCTCTCTTTGGATCTTAGCACTAAAGTAATTATTATTCTAAAGACTCGCTTCTGCGAAAACTTGTATACCAAATTTGTCAAGATTACGCAGGATGTGCTTCAGGGCGAAGTCCTAAACCCATGCGAATTCTTGCTTTTTTATCTCCGATTTAGAAGAATATTTTATCTAGTAAGGTTGTCGTGGTCTCTACGTAAATAGTTTAGTACAAATATTGTTGCTTGGTTATACGAATGATTATGTTTTCTTTGCAGATACTCCGGTTCAATTAAACAGAAAACTGGAAGAACTTGAGTCTTATTGCAGAAAAAAGAATCGTGTTGTGAACACGGAAAAAAATAAGGTTTTAATTTTTACTAAATCAGCAAATTTATCTGCTAAAAAATGTCAATCTTTTGAATTCGGCGAGACCCGTATTGAAGTAGTTAAGCAATATACTTAGTTAGGTACCCCTCTTGCTAGTTCATGCTTCTTTTTACCGACCGCAATGAAATCATCGGTTAGTGCAGCGAACACAGCCGTGCCCCTGCTTAGGAAACCCGTTAGAACCCTGGTAGAGCTTGAGATTCTAGGAGGGTGTATGAGGGCGCCTAGAAGGATTTTGAAAATTGGTTCTACATGCGTTCCACCCTGGCGAGAGGGTTCTAAACGGAAGAGAAAATTGTGCGCCACTCGGGTTCTAAGTTGGTTTCAACCAGGCCTTATCCGGTCCTAAGAACGAATCGAAGGAGTTCTAAATGGTAGAAAAAATTGTGAGCTACTCTGGTTCTACATGGGTTTCAACTAGGTCGTATCCGGCCATAAGAAGGATTTAAGGGGGTTTCTACGAGTTCTATGTGGGTCGTGAAATTGGTCCCCTTCTAAGGACTTATATGGGTATGAAGCAGATCATATGCGACCCTAAGAAGGAATTTAATGGACATTATCCGTGCCACCTTACCTAGGCCGTTTCTAGACATCCGGCGCCCGGGTGCAGTGTATAATTGCCCCCCCCCCCCTGCTTAAGTCCTAGTATTTTTGTTATCCATAGATCATTCAAAATTGTTTATAATAAATGATAAAACTTATAATAATTAATAATCATGATGATCACAGTACTGATGATGATGATTATTATTATTATATCATTAAGCCGTTTCCCTTTCGGGGTAGGCGTGAATCGCTCGGTTGGACAGTAGTAATGTGTGGATGGGTATATAGGTATAGGGTAGATAGGTATATAGGAGTGAGGTATAATCTTGTTGTAACGTCACTCTCACCAAAACTTCTGTTACTGGGGGGGGGGGGGGCCTATAATTCTATGAAATTCTTTGAAATGTTATAAAATTCCTCCGAGTTTTTTGAAATACTCTAAAAGCCTTGAAGCCCTATAAAATCGGTATAGTTGGCCATGCACCGAACTTTAGAGAACGGCATCAAGGTTGATGTCTTAATGGCTTAATGTCTCTGCTTATTAAATTCAGAAAAGAATCTTTAAAAACATAAACTCAAAGAAAGTCAAATTATATAACAGAATTGCACAATCCCATATGAAGTCTTTTGGTGCAATTTGATGACAGAAATTAACTTATTTGAGTTTTCTTTTTCTTAAAAACCTATGTTTGGAAATATACTTCTACTTGAGGTTTTTTGTGCAATTTGTTACACAATTTGACTTTCTTTGGGTTAATGTTTTTAAAGATTCTTTTCTGAATCAATAAGAACCTTTCAAATCCATGAAATCGATTAAAATCATTTAAAGCCCCTTGAAATCTTTCAAATCTTCAAAATCTTCTGAAACTTCGATTTTCGAGATGGCCGATATGTTGTTTTAGCCAATTTAGTGAAAATGTTTGAAAATAGGTTTAAAGGCAAAATTAAAAAAAATAGTTGCATTAGTGTCACTTTTTCCAAAGTAGTTGCATCCTTAAAAAAAAGTGCCAATAGTGACATGAGTCCGAGATCTGCAGCCAGAAAAAAGGCAATTGCTGGATGCACTTCTGGGTTGTGTTGCAACAAAGCCTTGAGAGAAAAAAATGAGAAAATGGAAAAAAAATGATAAAAATTTGTAGGAAGGGGATATAAATAAAAAAAAGAGAAAGAGGATTGAAAGTAATTATAGAGGAGGGTTATAAAGTGAAATAGAAATTTTGTAAAAGATTGAAAGGATTGAAAAGGGATAAAAAAAGAAGTCTGCAGCAGAGGTCGTTAAGCGTGACGACGTCTGCGGCGGCCGCGGAGTGGTTTCCTAGAAGGAATCGGTCGGGATTTCAAGTTTTCAAGGTCCAAGGAGGAGAATCTCGCATGACATCCAAGGACGTGTAGAAGAGGTGCAAGTAGGCAAGTAAGCAGGCAGTAAGTAAGAAAGTAAGTAAGCAGTAGGTCTATGATGGTGGTCAATTACCTTGTGTGCTCGGAGTGTCTTGCCCTCGCAAGCGAGCGTGACATCGCAATAGGCCTGCCTCTCGAGCAGCTGCGAGAACATAGTCTGCAGGTTGCTGTGGTGGTACTTCCATCTTAGGCAGTATTGCTGAGGGAACATGTTGGATGTAGCGGGCGGTGTTGCTGAAGCTGAACCGTTGCGTTGCTGTAGCATGCGCAAGCTTGGCACCACCACCTCCTCAACTACACCCTCTATGCTGCTGAGGTTCGCCGTCTCGTTGCCTCCGTCCTCCCCGGTAGCTAAAAATACAAGGTCAAATTAGAAATCGGAAACAGTATCATCCCTAGCCAGCTGGTAGCCGCCTATAGCTATAGAATTATAGATGGCCCTCCAAGTCCAAGACCTAGGTCGAGGTTCGCACAATGTAGAGTTCATCACGAGGGGTTGAAAATTCGTTAAGTCAGGGGTACACTTGTAATGAAATCTCCTGAAATTGATAATCTCAAATCACTTGAATTCTCATCAAGTCAGTGAATTCTTCCAAAAATTCTCAAGTCAATTTAAGTAATTTTTTTTAAGGGGGCTCGGAGCGGTGTTGCGGACCGAACGTACTGCTTAAATAAGCAACACGGGAATTCTAGAAAACTCTGGAAATTTTTCTATGTACCTTTACCGAGGTTCTGGTGGTTCGGATCCCACCTTAAGCTGTAGGTCCCCCCATCGTGCACTTGGCTGAAACCCAGTCCGTGAATGATGGGGCAAAAACCAGGCTTTGCCCAATATGTCGAATTAGGCACACTGCTTCATCAGATCACTTGATTGCATTACAAAGATGCGTCCGTGACTGATGATATATACCAGGTCAGCCCATGCAGACTATTCAAAAAGAAATTAAAATCCAACTTTAACAAAAAATGCCTTCGACATATTGAGCCCTAACCATCTTAAGTTTGATACATTAATAATATAAAATAAAAGTAACTTGCATTCACAAGAATTATTTTGACGTCACTTGAATTCCCTTAAAATCTCCTGAAGTCAGTTGATATGGGGTGAACGAAAAACTTCATTTTCAAAATCCCTTTACTTTTCCCTGACCAATTTTGCATTTTCCCTGACCATAAATATTCGAAGGCTAACATTTAAATCTTGTAACATTTTTAACATAGAATCTTTTTAATCAGAATAAAACAACTATATTTCCTATAAAAATTTTTAAATTTCAAATTTATTTATTTCAACCAAAAAGGATGACTTTTCTAACATAAAAGATGAATTTTTAATCCAAAAAGACAAATAGTTAAATTTCTAACTAGAGTTAAAATTTCAACAAGATAATTAAATTTTTAACAAAATAGTTGAATTTTTAACCTACAAATATGAAGCCTGAACAAAAAATGTAATAGTTGATATTTCAACCAAAAAATATGAAAATTCTACCAAAAGAGATGAAATTTAAAACCAAAAAGGACGAATTTTCAACTTAATTTTAATACATTTTTTCAAGTTAATCAATTTTTTACAAAAAAAAAATCCAACAAAATACTTGAATATTCACACAAAAAGAATGTTCAATTAAAAAGATCAATTTTCAACTAAAATTATGACTCTTCAACTGGAATAGTTAAATTTTCAATTAAAAAAAAATTTCAAGAAGAGAAGATGAATTTTCAACTAATCTGATGAATCTTCAACAGAAAGCAAACTTTTTTTAACAAAGTGGTTCAACCTACGACCAAAAAGATGAATTTTCAACAAAAAGAAGAAGCGACTGAAAAAAAATAGAGATTGAAATACACGGAAAATAAATTACTGACAACAATAATATATCAGGGTGGCCGCAAAACTTCATTTTCAAAATTCTCTATTTTTTCCCCGATCAACTTTTCATTTTCCCTAATCATTAATATTCAAAGATCAAAATCATCATCTTGTAATATTTTTAAAATAGAATCTTTTATCTCAAATATTTTTATCATATAGAAGCTTTCTCGCAATTCAATACGTATATTTTAAAAATTTTGTAATTTTGTAATCTACACAATATGACCAATTTTCAAGACTCTTGCAAGATTTCCAGCTTTTCAGTTTTTGTAGGACAAAATCTCATTTTTATAAAGCTCTAGTAACTAAAATAATTTAAAAAATCTTTTTAAACTATCCTTTTCGGTAAAGTCTGAGTGCGAGAAAGATTCTACAGCCTCAAAAAAATCTTAAGATAGATTGCAAAGCTTTTAAAAATTATTTTTGTTCTTTGAGATTTCCAAAAATGAGAGTTTGGGGTATAAAAACTGAAAATATTTCAATTCCAGAAGATTGTTAAAAATCAGGCATATTATGTAGATTACAAAAAAAATAATATTAGCGATTTATGTAAAACATTTTAACTGCTCAAATCTTCACATAATTAATCTCATGCGTAAAAATTCTTAATTTGAAGAGTTTAGAACAATTTCAAACCCAAGCGTTCGATATTGTAGAATATTGAGGCTTTCAACATTTAAAACAATTTAAGATTTAAAATGGTACATTTACAAATTTGAAAAATTTTACATTAAGAGTAATAAAAATTCAACAGATGGAAAAAGTATCACTAAACAATGTTCAACTATTACGACATTAAATTTGAAATTGTACAAGAATGAGAGAGAGCCCACTTTTAGAAAAATCTTAACTCGACTCTTGTTTTCAATATAATCATTTAGCTAACCATGGAGGCTTCTAATTGGCAACGGTACAATTTTATTTATTTTTTTTTTATTGAAAATTATTGGATTTGATTTAAATTACGAAAATTTTAAATTATCTACGTAATTTATCAAGTTTCGGCTTCAAATTATTCTAGCTTGAATTTTTTCAATGAAAAATTCTTTAACTATTAAAGGCCTTGATTTCTAAATTTAAAAAATTTGAGATATTTAAATTTGAAACGAAACAACTTTGTGTATTTCAATTTGAAAGTATTGAATTCTAAATTCTTACTAAAGTGAAAGGGACTTCCTGGCAAGGCTCAAATTATGAACGTTCCGATTAAGCAATTAAAAATGTAGGGACTTATAGATATTGAAATGGTAAAATTCAAGCCTATAAAATTACACGATTTTACAATTAGACCTTAAAATTCAATAATTTAAAATTGGAAGTTCATTTCAAAATGAACTCGTTCGACCACATATTATTTCATGTATCAAGTGACATTTAAAGTAAATGGATCAGTTTTTCTACTCAAACTAAGAATTAAACAACTTCCTGGTCATGTCTCGACTTCCTGGTCCAACAAAATATAGAACTAGTAAGTTGACAAAAAATGTTTTTTAGATTCTACCAAACAGTATTTTTCTCATCGGTAGAGATCAATATTCGTCACTTTTTAAATCGCATGAACGTGATTCACAAACTCCTTTGATGTCCATCCAACCAATTCTGTAGGCACTTGTAGCTGTGATAGGAATTCACAAACGAAAGTTCTTTTCGATCGAGGTAGTTTTAAAAACTTAATTACTTTTCAAAGACTCTGCTTCTTAAATTAAAAATTTAACTCGAGTGGTTCATTGACCTCAAAAAACAAAATTTTAACACTAACCAATATTTAGAATATGAAAAAAATTAAAACACAAATATTTCATTCTTTTACACTGTTTATAACATAGAATTTTCTCCCGGAAGTGACACATCACAATTAAGACACCTCGATATTTCTTTAAATATTTATATAATATAAAAAGTGCATCTTTTCGGACGTGTGACTTTTATTTGATACTTTTTTTCTAAAAACAAGATTTTGCAACATAAATTAAAAGAGTTCGATACTTTCTAGAAATAGACGCCATTTATCAGCATGAAAAATTCAAGAGAATTCCACAAAAATTAAAAGAACACAGGATAAACTAATAAGAATTTAGGGAAAATTCCAAATGAATTCAAATGAGTTGAAAAAGATAAAAAATATCCCACTGATTTAAGTAAAATTGGAGTGAAGTTAGAAGAATTCAAAAGAATTAAAGGAATTCAAAAGAATTCAACTAGAGTTAAAAAATCAAGAAAATTTAAAAAAAAATGTAAAAAACTTCAAATGAGTTGAAAAAACTTATAGACATACATTATATTCCACTGATTTTAATAAAATTGGAGTGAATTTAGAAAAAATCAAGGGAATTCTAGAGATTTTGATGAAATTCATAAGAATGTGCAAAAACATAACTGAGGCAAAATTTGAAAATAAAAAAATTCCAATCAAATTGAGGGGTTATTCACAAAATACGCGGG
>JAABKJ010000088.1:0-34965 GCA_011634705.1 Andricus grossulariae | reverse complement strand
GGGGGGGGGGGGGGGGGGGCCTAAAGTTCCTGAAAAATATATCACGTATTTTGTGAATGGCCCCTGAGTAAAATGGAAGTGTATAGAATTCAGGGCGAATTCCTCAGATTTTAACAGCGAATTGAAGCAATTAAAAAAATTTTTTTAAACCATCGAATTAAATAAAAATCGAGTTAATTTAGAGAAATTTGAGGGTGATAAGATGAATTCGACGAAATTCATACAATTACAAGGCAAATTAAACGAAAATTCAAGTGAATTGAAAACAATTCAAAAATATTTTAAAAATGCACTGAGTTCATTAAATTTTGAATGAATTGAGAAAAATTCAAGAGAATTTTAAAGAATTTGATGAAATTCCAAAGAATAAAAAATACAAAATATCCCACTGATTTGAGTCGAATTTGAGTGAAATTTAGAAGAATTGAAGAGTATTCAAAATAATTCGATGAAATTCATGCGAAACAAAGATAAATAAAAAATAATTGAAGTGAATAAAAATTTTCTTTTAAAATCTCAAAGAAATCCGTTGAATTCAGATAAATTAGAGTGAATAGAATTAGTGAATAAGAATCTGATAAAATCCATAGGAATTCAAGATGAATTAAAAATCCAATAAAGATCCATTGAATTCAGTGGATTGGAAAGAATTTCGGAATAATTCAATAAAATTCTGAAATCCCTTGGTTCTCTGTTTTAATTCATTTGAAAGAAGCGACTAAAGTGATATTTTCATTTCAAAAAGTAACTATAGTGACTATCTGAAAAAAGTTACTATGGTGACTTTATCTTTTAAAAAGGTGATTATATCGACCTTATCTTTGAAAAATGATTTAAGAAAAATTGACATTACTGACTATGTGGCAGTCCTAGCTATTTTCTAAAACTTTTTTTATAAAAAAGTTAGCAATTTGTATAAGTACTTTTTAATTCACAAACTTGAACAGAAAAAACTTGACTACTCACTATCAGTCAATTATTCATAATTTATTCAGAAATTATTATCTGACTCGGAAAAAGCCAACAGAAAATATAAACGACAAACGTGTCACAAATGTTTTTTTCTAATGTAGCAAAATATACAATTTTCGCTTGTAAACAGTCATCAAGATTCTCTAATCGATTGTTAAAAGACACGTATGTAAATTGAGAGACTCACAAGCTCTTTCTTTCTTTCTCACTCTATCGGTTAAGCAATGAGGTTACATTTTTTTATTCCTAACGTAAATTTCACTGACATATATTATCAATATTATCATATACATTACTCTCTAATCTCTAATCTGATAAGTATATCCTGTATAATTTAACGTTCTTTATAAAAGTTGATTGTTGAATTTTGCAAAAAATACTGCCTCTCTTTGAGTTTATTGAACAATTTTTTCAGTTGCAATATAACAGGGAGATAAGACAAAATTCGGAAACAATAATGAGAATAATCATTCAGTATATTATTATTATTATTATTATACTGTTGTAAGATTTTTATCTACAGTCAACGTTGGCAACATTTGTGAATTAAACCGGAAATCGTTATCAATTCAAAATTGCACGAAAGTGAGATAACGTCGGATAAGTAAACAAACATTGTTCATTGTGCTAAGTAAAGTGTGAACCTCGTACTCGACTTGGCAAATAATTTTTTTTTCTCCTGTGGATAAAAATGTGTCATTTTGATTCAATTTTTTTTGTGATAATAAGAATCTTTTGCAATAAAAAAACTTTGGGAGAATACTTTTTTATGATATTTGGTTAAGGTGAAATATTTGGCTTCTTCATAAAGCTGAATTGCTTTAGATTTCGAAATGGAGGAAGTAGAGAATTTTAAAAATAGAATAACTTCAGGGAATTACACACTTCACCGCTCAAAATTCTCTCAAAACAGGGAAAATAGGGTGATTTTTCAGGAAAATAGAGGAATACATTTTTTTAAATAAAACTACTGTAAGTAAAATATTTAATTTAATTTGAAATGCTTCAAATTTCTAATATTTCAATTCGAAATATATTGCATTTTAAACATAATAGATGCATTTAAAAAAATATAGTTGAATTTTCAACCAAAGACTAATTTTCTTGAAAAAAAAACGAATTTTCAACGAAATACTTAAATTTTCAACCAAATATCTGAATTTTCAACCAAGAAAAATAAATTTTCAACCAAAAATGGAATATTTAAATTTGCAGTTGAAAAAAATTCATCAACAAAAACACTAATTTTCAACAAAATAGTTAAATCATCAACCAAAGAAATGAATTTTCAATTAAAATGACGAATCTTCAATAATAATAAAAAAATTAATTTTTAATAAAGTAGTTCTACTTTTAACCAAGTAGTTGAATTTTCAACCAAAAAAGAAGACGAATTCTCAACGAAAAATGTAATAGTTGATATTTCCACCAAAAAAATTATAATTTTGAATAAAAAAGAAACGAATTCTATCAAAAAAGATGATTTTTCAACAAAATACATGAATTTTCAGACAAATCGTTGAACTTTCAACCAAGACACATAAATTTACAGCCGAAAATGAAATAGTTGAATCAAAATTTAAAACACAACAATTTTCAAAAAAAAAAACTTGAACAAAATAGTTTAATTTGTAAACAAAGAAATGAATTTTCAACTAAAATGATGAATATTCAATAATAAAAGAAGGAATTTTTGAGAACGTAGTTCTATCAATGAAGTAGTTGAATTTTCAACCAAAAAAGTCAAAATAAAAAAGGATTAAATTCTACAAAAAAATGAATCTTCAACAATACAGTCGAATCGTCAAACAAAGGAGATTAATTTTCGAATAAACAAAAACATGAATTTTTCACAAAATAATTGCATTTTCAGACAATTGGATTTTATTATTGGGTTCTATTGATTTAATTCGCAGTTAAGGGAGAAAACGAGAAAAAGGGGCAGATTCTTGAAAACAGGGGAAAAAGGAGAATCTTTTAAAAAAGGGAAAAGAGGGGAATAGGGGAAAGAGTGTGAAGTCTGGAATTAGAAACAAATTGATGGAAATATGATAAATTTTTACCAAGCATACAGGCTTCTTTAATATACATTTTTAATTGAAGTATTTTACCAATATCCTCGTCTACGTCGTCGTCTTCGTAAGACTGCTGCTCGAACTCGAACCTGTCCGAGTCCTCGAACTCTTCAACGTCTTCAGCCTCAAATTTTTGGGTATCGTTTTTCTTTTCAGAGGAAGAACTTCCAAAACCCTGACTTCTACCCTCCCGCGCCTTCTTCTCGGCAAACCTCTTTTTCACGACCAACTTATTCTCCTGTAACAAAAAATACCACTGTCATTAAAATATTCGAATTAAAATATGATTTTAATTTCCACTTAACATTTAAAAAATACATTTTTTGCTGAAAGAAGGTATCTCAAGATTTTTCCAGGTATTAAATAGTGGAATTTTCAACTAACAAAGATCAATTTGCAATCAAATAGTTGAATTTTTGAAGAAAAAAGAAAAATTTTCTATCAAACATGGAATACTTACGTCTTTAGTTAAAAACAATTAATTCACAACCAAAAATAAAAACGAATATTCAACAAAATAGTTACATTTGTAGCCAAAGTGATGAATTTTCAATTAAAATGATGAATCTTCAACTGTAATATTTGAATTTCAAACCAAAAAGCTAAATTTTCAACAGAAATGGTGAATCTTTAACTGGAATAATTTAATTTTCAACCAAGAAGATGAATTTTCAACCTATAAGATTAATTTTATACTAAAAAATTAGAATTTTCAACATGACTTTAACATGCCTTTTTCTAAAAAAGATGACTTTCCAAACAAAAATTTGAATAGTTAAATTTTCAGTCAAAAAAATAATATTCAACCAAAGAGACAAATTTTCAATTAAAATGGTGAATTTTCAACCGAAAAAAATTCATTTTTAACAAAAGAGTTTAATTTTTTACCAAGTAGTTGAATTTTCAACCCAAAATATGAATTTTCAACCAAAGAGACAAAATACATGAATTTTCAAATAAAAAAGATAAATTATAATCAGAAATTGAATCTTAAACATAGATTTTGTAGTCAATAAAGAAAAAAAAGTTCATCCGAAATGTTGAATTTTCATGCAAAAAAGAAGATTATTTTACCATAAATTTGAATTTTCAACCCGAGAATATGAATTTTGAACAAAAAAGTTATTTTTCAAGAGAGAAAAAAAACTTCAACAAAAACCGATTTTTCAACAAAATAGTTAAGTACAAAGCTACTTATAGGAACGAAAAATCCTTGTTATTTAATGTCATATAACAATTTAAAAAAATGTAAGCACGCTATAGAGAAAATTCCCTGAAGACACCCTGACTATAATTGTTAAAAATAAGTTAAAAAAGCCTTGATCTTGAATATGTGTAATTTCTTCCAATTCTCAAATATCGTAATTATCTTAGTAGTCATCCCGAAGCGAAATACCTAACGGATACAATCTGCCGTAATCGTAATTAATTACAGATCATTCGCTGTGACAAATCATCATTAAAACCATCCTTCCACGGATTTCTATCATCTATTCTCTACATCGTGACAAGACAAGACTGACAAAGTTAGACCCATTGATCGTAAAGTAAAAAAGTGTCCAACTTCCAAACTGTAACTAGCGGTCTCTAGTTTATTGCAAAGTGTCCGGAGGCTTTTTCTGATATGACAAATGGGATCTATTTTTTATTAGGACTAAGAGTCGCTCAATTGCAATTGCATTTTATGAATTTCCTCTGAGTATATAGGGACTTTAACTCGATCTTAAACGATGACTCAGAGCGTTTCTTCGACAAGATGATCGCTTTTGATCAAATCTAAGGTCGAAAAGGTTCGTGTCAATAATTTCGAAACATCGGCGAGTTATAAAAATTGCCCTGCTGTGAAAAAATCAGAGGTGACTATGCCCGGTTGTCCAGTGTCGAGTATTTTTAAATCTTTTTAGTCAAAGTAGTATACTCAAATGCTCAAATTTGTATGAGAGTCATACTCAAATGTATGAATTTTTATCATCACTTTAAAACAATTGCCAAATTTGTTTTGAAATGTTGATTTTTTTCACCAATTGAGATTTTCAACTTTATTTTTTAATTCAGGCATTCCTGAAAAAAAAAAATTATTGGAACCCCATCCTACGAAGTTTCCTAATAGCTAAGGGAACATTCACACCGAATTTTAAGGTTTTGTAACAATTTTAGCAAACTTTGAAATATCTCCAGCGTACCACTTGGACTTAGCATTCAAGGGCATGCTTCAGTGATTTTTCACAAAATAGTTAAATTTTCAAAATAATAAGTTGATTTTTTTATAAAATATTTGACTTTTTAACTCGAAAAGATACATTTTCAACAAAAACGTTAATATTTATCAAAGAAAGATGAATTTTAAATCAAATAGTTGCATTTTCAAGCAAAAGAGACGAATTTTGAACAAAAAGTTGAATTTTTAACAAAATAGATGAATTTTCAAACTACGAAAATGAATCTTCAGACCAAAAAGACGAATTTCCAACGAAGGAGCAATGCAGCCAAGAAAGAAAAAAAATTCAACAAAAAATTTAAAGCCTGAAAGACGAATTTTTTTCAAAACAGTTGACTTTTCAACCCGGCAGTATAAATTTTCAACAAAAAAGTTTATTTTCAACAAAATAGTTGAAGTTTCTATAAAACTGATAAATTTTTAAGCCAACAAAGATGACTTTTATGCAAAATAGTTAAATATTTAAACCTAAAATATGAATTTCAACAAAAAAAGTTCATTTTTAACCACCTAGATACATTTTCAACTAAACAGTTTAATGAACCAAACTGAAAATTTCAAACAAAAATACGATTTTTCTACAAAAACCTTAAATTTTCAACCCGGAAATATGAATTTTCTACCAAATTAATAAAATTTTCAACCGAAAAGTTTATTTTCAACCCAAAAAAATGTATTTTCAACCAAGAAGATTAATTATATAACAAAAAAGACGAGTTTTCCATAAAATAGTTGAATTTCCAATCCGAAAAGAGGAATTTGCTACGTAATAGTTAAATTTTCAACCTAAAAATATTAATTTTCAACAAAAGAGTTTATTTTCAACTCAAAAAGATGAATTTTCGACAAAGAAGATTAATTATACAACAAAAAAGATAACGAAAAGAAAAATTTTCTACGTGAAAGTTGAATTTTCAAACGGAAAACATGAATTTTCGACAAAATACTTTTTAGCTAAAAAAGATCAATTTTCAACCAAAAATGTAATAGTTAAATTATCAGTTACTAAAATAATTTTGAACAAAAAAATTGAATTTTTAACAAAGCAGTTCAACCTTCCGCCAGGTAGGTAAATTTTCAACTTATAAAGATGAATTTTCTACCAAAAGAGATGAATTCTAGACCAAAGATGTAATATCAGACACTTAAATTAAAAATAAATTAACTTCCAACTAAAAGATGACTTCTCTAGCAAATATGAATTTTCTATCCAAAAGGAAGAATTTCCAAGCCAAAATTTGAATTTTCGACAAAAAACATATAGTAGACTTTTAAATTCAGAAAGATTAGCTTTCAACGAAAAATAGTCCGAGTTTCTTATTAAGTTTTATCAATTCAGTTCACATTTAAGTGAAAAAAATAGGGGGGAAAATATACATTATTTAAAAAAAAGAGGAGGCAAGACGAGAATAGGGGAAAGAGTTTAAAGCCTGGATTAATTAAACAAAATACTACTTAAATGGGACAGGCAGACCTGCATTGATAAATTTTGTTTGCTCCAAAAAAAAAAAAGAAAAAAATGTCAACGATACATCATTTTTAGTTAAAACAAAAAGAAGTTGGAAAAGAAATACAAAGAATGGCCGGTAATTCGTGACGCAATAGAAAACATAAATACAAAAACTTTAAATTAGTGAAATATTGACTGAATTGATACACGAATTCCTTTTTATCCGCAGGGTTGATTGCAGAAGGTGTATTTTTATTTCAAATGAAAATTGAGATTGAAATTGAATTAAATCGATGAAATCGTTATTTCAAAAGTTATAACTAGAAATAGAAGTGGTGCAAGAGAGCCCTTTATGCAAGAAAACTTGAATTTTTCGCAACGTTTTATATCATAAAATTTCCAGAGTTTACGATTTGTTTACTGGGAGTGGAGCAGTTTTTTCGATTAACTAACTGGCACTGAGTTTTATTCGAGTAATAGGCAACGTAATAACAATAATAATAATAATAATAATAATAATCAGGTCTTCAGATACGTCCGTCCGTACGTACTACATTTGGCCGACATCCTAGATTCCTTCTACTTTCTATTGTGTTTCTAGATAGAATTATACTTTTGCAAGCCGAGTTAGTTGAGAATATGCGCGATATCGTCAGGTTCCACTGAAAAGCAATCCTCGTTTTCTAAAATGAAAGAAATACAATCTGCAATCCAATTCTGATTCAATCAAAAACCTCCAGCAACCAAATACGACTTCGTTGTTTTCATTTAACAACAATCTTGCTTTTAAAAATTAAATCTCCTGCAGAGTTTTATATATTTTTTTTTAGATCGTGTTTCAAACTGAAATATTCATCAAAATAAAAACTCTTTCGTAACGAAATTTTCCTTAATCAGATTTTTTGCCACCTGGGCTTCGATACTTGAGCAATTCATTCAGGGGCCGGGACGTCCATATACCACGTGGACAATTGGCTGAAAATTCGGGCTTTCTTGGAAACATCTTCAGGATACAAGGTAGGAAGTCTAAACAAAAAGTAATGCACATTTTCTTGGGTTTTCATGTTTTTTTTTTTTCAAGTAAATCCGCAGATTCATGAGAACGCGAGTCCACGTGGTATATGGATGGCCCCTTATCAGTTTGCAGACTGCAAAGTGGCGGAATATAATTCGCTGTCGTAACATTTATTTTGCAGCTACTAGCAAAAAAATTACCGTTGACGAGGTGTGAATAAAAAAAGGAAAATGTTATTTAGCTACCTGAGTTTTTATTCAGTTTTTTAAGAGTAGTTTATAAAAGTGAATAATTCGGGGTGTATACTCAAATTCTGAAGCAAAATTCCCGCAAAATTCCCTCAAAATTCCACGATTTTTCCAGGTAAATTTTTTGATTAAATGCATTCAATTCTATTGAAAGCGCTTTTCATGATTGACATTTCAAGTGAAAATATAAATTTTCATCCAAGAAGATTAATTTTCTTGCCAAAAAAGACGAATTTTCAATAAAATAGTAAAATTTTCAACCAATTAGTTGAAACTTCAATCAAGGATATGTGAAGTTTTAACTAGAATGATGAACTTTCAACTAAGTTTTTAATTCACTGAAATGCACTGACATGTCAAGCTAAAGGGACAAATTTTCTTCAAAACAGTTGAAATTTTAACCCAAAAATATAAATTTTCCACAAAACAGTGGAAATTTCAATAAAATAGTTGAAACAGTGTAAAAAACGAACAAATTAATTTTCATCCAAACAGTTGCATTTTTAAAACGAAAAATATAAAATTTCAACAAAAAAGTTAATTTTCAACTTAATAGTTGAATTTTCAATAAAATAGTTAAATCCTAAACTTAAACAGATTAATTTCCGAAAAACGCAAAAAAGAAGAAATTTCGACAAAACAATTGAAATTTTAACCCGAAAATATGAATTTTCAACAAAAAAGTTAATTTTCAATGAAATAGGTGATTTTTCAACAATTTACTTGAAATTTTATCAAAATAGTTGAAATTTCAACAAAATAGTTGAATCCTAACATTAAAAAAGAAATAATTTTCAAACAAACCGTTGCATTGTTAAGTCGAAACTATGAATTTCCAACAAAATAGTTGAATTTTCAAGCAAATAGTTGAATTTTAAATAAAATAGGTGAATCCTGATAAAAAACAGATTATCAAGTATAAATCCAGTACTATAAATTTACTTTTACGAATGACAAAATATTGCTATTTAATTTAATACTACAATTTTTAAAACAGGTTTAAGCACGTTCAAAAAAACTCCTATTTTTCCAGATTTCCAGGTGAGTAGACACCATGCTAATTATAAAATTCCAAAAAACTTTTAAAAAAATTCTCGACTTGTGTATCTTAAACTGCTAACTTCCTTCTCTGTCCGATTAAGCTCTCTCATGCAATTAGGAAGAATTCTAGACGTGCACGATTCCAGGGTATCGGAATAACGGCTCTGCGGTCGCGATTAGTTTCACGACCAAGGCGAATACGGTGCATCCTCGAGCACGAAATCGAATATTCATTTTCGGATTCTTTTCTGAGATTATAATAGTAGCGTTTATGTGCCGCCAGAGAACTTTGATATTAATTAATCATTATATTTTCGAAAAAAATATCAAAGTAACATAAATTATCCTGATGATGTTATAAATGTAATCAATTTATTTTCAAGTTCTTCAATTTGATCATTTTGAATATGGAAATACTCTATATAAATTCATATTTAATCTTGACCCCCAGGTTGAAAGAAAATATTAACTTTGCATTATATTATGTGTAATCTGACTTCATCTTTGCGACTGATAATTTTCTATATTTACAATTTGTTTATTCGCCCCTATCGCTTACTCGCTGTTATAGTGTAATTACACAATACGTTTTGCAGACACAAATTCAGTATAATTATTAATCATGTCTTATGTATAAAAAAGTTTACCTAATTTCATAATAAGTATATAAAATACATTTTTGAAAGACGAAGGACAACCATTGATAAGCTTCTTTACTTTTGTATTTTCATTCTCGTGATCACGTGATTCACAAATATTCCACGTAGAACCACGTGTTAGCTTTTAACTTGCTTTGTATTCACATTTTTCAAACTCTTATCTGATAAATTATTTTGCCATGGCAGTAAACTTGAGAGTAAATTTGAACTCTTATGAAACGACATTTTTGAAAAAAAAAACAATCTAATGTATGAATACGTTCGAAGGCCAGAGGTATAACCTTCCCAGTTGAGGTTTTTTTTTTATTTACAAATTTTACATTTTTCCAATTATATTTTATTTGAAGTTTTCCAATTTCGAACCTCTCGTGTTTCGATATTGTCCAATTTATAAACTTTTCTACTGGAAGCTTGCCAACTTACTGCCCTTTAGAAAACTGTTGGCTCAGTATTTCATTTTAAATCTTTTGAATTTTTCTCGAAATTTTCGACAGTGATGACACTACCATTTTTAAATGCTTTTAAAACTAAAGGCTGTCGAAATTGTTTTGGGAATTCCCTGGTGGAAATTTATTTTCATAATAAATTACGATAAATTATAATGATGTACAGTAATAAGATAATTGTAATTTTTTGTAAAAAAATTGCAATTACTATTAACAATCTGACTTTACACTCCAAAATCCTTTCAAAACAGGGGAAATAGGGTTTCACTTCACGAAAATAGGGGAATAAATTCTTTTAAATAAAATCAATGTAGGTCAAATATTGAATTCAATATGAAACGCTTTAAACTCCTAACATTCCAAGTAAAAATATTGCATTTTCAACCAAATAGATCAATTTTTAACCAAAAAGATTAATTTTCAACCAAGAAGATTAATTTATTCTCAAAAAAGACCAATTTTCAACCAAATAGTTGAATTAAAAAAAAATCAATTAAAAAAAAAGAATATTCAAGAAAATAATTACATTTTGAACCACAGATGAATTTTCATCTAAAATGATTAATTTTCAACAAAAAATTGCTTTAGAAAAAAATAGTTCAACTTCCGACGTTGAAAACAAATTTCATTTGTTTTTCAATTTCAACTTAAAATATACAAATAGACAACCATTTTGACTGTGAAGAAACGAATTTTTGTGAAGTCTTTTTTTCCACTTCATTCTAAAATCTGTATATTTTTAAATATGCAAATACACTCACTGCTTCGTAGAAACGCCGCCAACTGTTTCGACTTTTTTGATTTGAGATTCGAAAGCTGCCCAATAAGGCCATTAAAATCAACCTTCGCTTTTCTTCTCTCATTGGTAGAAGTGATTCAACAAGGTCGTTGTGATATACAAATATTACTAATTTCTTTTTCAATTTTCTCCACAATAAAATATTTAAATCGCAGTTTCCAAAAATATTTGTATTTTAAATCAAAAACAGTTGAATTCAATCGAAAAAGACGAATATTCACAAAATAGTTGAATCCTCAACTTAAATAGATGATTGATTTTCAACCAAACTGTCGTATTTTAAACAAAGGTATTTTAAATAAATATTTGAGTTTTCAAACAAAAAGTCGAATTTTCAACGAAATAATTAAATTTTCAACAAAATATTTGAGTTTTTGACCAACTACTTGAATATTCAACCTACAAAGATAAATTTTTAACTAAAAATGTAATATATGAAATTTCTACCAAAAGATATGAATTTTAAAATCAATAAGGCGAATTTTTAACAAAGGAGATTAATTTTCTACCAAAAAATATGAATTTTCAACAAAATACATGAATTGAAAAAAAGTTGAATTTTCAACAACAAAAATATAAATTTTTAACCAAAAATGGAAAAGCTAGATTTGCAGTTTAAAAAATTAATTTGAAATAAAAAAAGGAACTTTCAACAAAATAGTTAAATTTTCAAGCAAAGAAATGAATCTTTATCCTTTAACATTAATGGTTCAACTTTTAACCAAAGAGATGAATTTTTAACTGAAATGATGAATCTTTCACTGGAATGGTTGAATTTTCAGTCAAAAAGATTAATTTTAAACCAAAAAAAAAAACAACAAAAATGATTAATATTCAACAAAAAATTATTTTGTAACAAAGTGGTTCAAACTTCAACCAAGGTTCATATTTCAGCCAAAAAAGATTTTAATTTTTAATTAAATACAGTTGAATTCAACCAAAAAAGACGAAGGGTCAACAAAATGGTTGATTCATCAACCAAAGCAGATTAATTTTTAACCAAAAAGTTGCATTTTTATCCAAAAAGATTAAATGTCTACCAAAACAGATACATTTTTAATCTAAAGACGAATTTAAAAAAATGGGCCTATTTTCAACCAAGATTTCAATTGAATGTTTAACACCAAATTATGAATGTTTAACACAAAGGCGAATGTTCAAAGAATAATATTTCTTTTATCCAAGAATATAATTTTCAGGAGGACTCAACTGTGAGGGAGCGTTGAAGTATTACGTAACCCAGTTTTTCGGAATTTTGTATCCCCAATCAACCCTATGTAACGCTTTTTCAAACTTTTCCCTGTCGTTTTTCGCCATTATGTAAAATTTGCCCCCCCCCCCTAGAGCGTTACGTAATACTTGAATGCTCCCTAAACAAAAGAAATAGAAATGCAAGACAAATAAATTACTAACATGAATATTATATCAGGGTGGCCACATACCTTTATTTTCAAAATTCCGTTGTTTTATTTTATAAACAGAATAAAACAATTTCAAATAAAAATAAAAAAGTTGAAATTTATTATCCTTGACTATTATCTAAAGTGTCTTTTATACTTTACTTTTCACTGACCTGCGGCCACTCTGAATATTGTATTTTAAAAGATATTACACTTAAAGATAAAAGGTGAAGTTTTTCGAGAATAGGGAAAAGACGGGGATTACAAAAAGGGAGAAACGCAGGGGAATCGCTGTCATCCCTGCCATTACTTATATATTTTTAAATACAAAAAATGAACAAAGAACAGATATGAAATAAAAATATTTGAAATGAGAAAAAGATAAAAAACCACGAACGGTGATATTAAAAAATGAGAGATAAAATAGTGTTCATCCGGAGGAAACGAGGGAGTCGATTTTGTCGATTGCATTCGAGACGGTCCCACGTGGCGATAAGAAGCGATAGGGCGGGAACGAGGAAACGTCTGCGTTGTGTCGTGGAAGTGGAGTAACAAGGTCGAATCGAAGAATTATTTACTCCTCCGCGTTTGATGCTCGAGCGAGCAGGCAAGGGCGAAGGGCGAAGGGCAAAGTTGCAGTGAAAGGGAAAAGAGAGCGAGAAAACGAATGGCGGGGAGAGAAGGAAGGGAAGAAAAACAAAGGATGCTGGAAGTCCTTGAAAGCGAGCAAAGCCATCGCAGAGGCGACGCGAGTTTTCACCGTACCACTACGAGAAATAAACTTACCAACTAAAATCTCTTTTTCATAAGAGGGCGAGATAAGGGAGAGAGGGTGATAACAACTTATCTTTTCAACTCAAATCTGCCTTAGTAAGAATTTACAATGCTAAAAAAAACCTCGTGAAAAAGCTTTACAATATATGATGAAAGAATCATTTCGATAAAATTAATACTTCTTTCTTTAAACAATACAATGACAAGAGAGATTAAAAAAGATTGAATAATGGTCTTAAGATGCGTGAAAAATAAAAATCTCGGCGAATCTCTCTTCATAGCTCAATTGATAGCATTGCTCTTTATTCACAGAAATGTTTTGCTTAAAAATTAGAAAACTAATGAAAGATAAATTAAAATAAGACCTAAGTTAAGAATGAATTATCTATAAATGATAGATACTAACAAATACACTGGAACCTGGAATTAAGAACGGTTTCGGGCATGGTCTGCAGTGGCCTTGATCTTAAGTTCAGGGAATACAAACGTAAAGTCAGGGCTACATGAACCACTTCTGTTAGATTTGGACGCATGCTAACAGCTCACGCAACTAACGCGCTGAGAGTACTGCCCCCATTCTGTTTGTCACGCTTGTCTGAGTACCGCCTCTCTTTTGGTCCCGCGGTCCCGCATCACAAAAATTGCGAGGACATCAATTCTAGAAATTTTCAGAAGATTTTCAATTAAATAGCTGAATTGTCAACTAAAAAAGATTGATTTTTAACCTTCATCCAACTACTTGAATTTTAAATAAAAAAAAAAAGATTAATTCCCAACGAAAAATGTAATAGCTGATATTTCCACGAAAAAAAAATTTTAATTTTAAATCAAAAACAGTTGAATTTAACGAAAAAAACTGAAAAAAGTTAATTTTCAACCTTAAAAACCCGAATTTTCAACCAAAGAGATGAACCTTCAAACAAACAAAAAAAATCCATTTTTAACAAAGTAGTTTAACTTTCAATCCAATAGTTGAATTTTCAACTAAAAAAATCAATTTTCAACCAAAAAATTAAATAACAAAAAAAAAAGAATTTTTAACAAAGTATTTCAACCATCAACCAAGCAGTTGAGTTTTCGACCCAAAAAGATGACTTTTTAACAAAATAGTTGAATTTTCAACAAAATAATTACATTTTCAAGCTAATAGTCGATTTTTTGACCAAAAAAGATGAATTCTCAAAGAAAAATATAATTGTAGACTTTTCAATTAAAAAGAATTAACTTTTAACCAAAACTAGTTGGATTTTCTTTGGCTTCCATTAATTCAGTTTGCACTTGAGCAAAAAAATACGTTAAAAAGGGTAAGTTTATTGAAAACAGGAGAAAAAAGGAATTCTTTAAAAAAAGGGGGCAAATAGGAGAATAGGGGAAAGGGTGTGAAACGTATGTAAAACAGATATGGAAAAATAGTTAGATAATAATAATGGAGCGATAAAAGCACGTGTGAGTTTACATATCGCGTGAATGATCTCGACGTAGAACTTACGGCTGTCTTTTTAGGAGAGTGTCATCGCGTCATCGCAGGGTGCGAAAAGTTGCGTTATAAAATGCAACGACCTACAATACTACAAATGCTTTGGAATCGCCACCACTACTGCCTCTCCCACTAGCCACTTCCACCCCCGCATAATAACCCGCCACCCTTTCCTTTTTCGCGGGTCACGATTCTCCGCCGCCGCCACTTTTTCCTCCTCCACCTCCTTTCGATGTTTGCCACCCCTCACCAACCCCTTTTAAGACCAACATCCTCCTTCTCTACTTCGACCTCACCACCCCTACTTTTTACTCCTACTACAGGTTCGCGCCAGCAAAATATGAGCCCATGCCAACATTTAATTTCAAATAATTCATAAAAAATGGCGTGCCATTAATTATACGGATTTTCTATTGAAAAATATCGGAAAATATGAATTATGCAAGGGAAAATAAGTTTGTGAATTGTAATCTTTTCTAATATTGATGGTGTTATTTTGCAACGAATTTCTAAAGGTCGTTCTAAAGTGTTCGACGTACCTGAAGTTCTGAAGGTTCAAGTTAACGAAATATATTTTCTCAATTTTTTTTTTTTTTTTCCAGAAATATTGTTTCCCTCGTTGTTTCCACTTCAAGTAAAAGTATATATGTCTTATAAAATTTCCCTTTACTCTCCACATCTAAATTAGTTGTTTGCTACTAACGACATAGCGCAAAGTCTAAAAGAAAAGATAAAGATTTAACCAAAAATGGAATAGGTAAATTTTAGTGAAACAAAAAAAAAACGATTTTTCAATAAAATAGTTAAATTGATTGCGAATTCAATTTATTTGATTTTAGTTAATTTTTTAATCGAACAGTTGCATTTTTGAAAAAAGATTATATTTCTACTAAAGCAGATGCATTTTTAAACCAAAAAGACAAATTTTCGAAAAAATAGTTGAATTTTAAACCAAGAAAGATTTCGGTTAAATTATCAAAACCAAAATAAGAATTTTCAACAAAAAAAAGTTGGAGGGGGGGTCAAACTTCAACAAAATAATTTCAGGCTATTTCCCGGTTTTCCTGGTCAAATTTACACTTTTCCCGCTTGACTTTTCAGTGTTTATAATAATAATGGCTCAATATTAATTGCTTTATTATATAAATTTTAAAATGAATTAAAAATTTTAGAACTCCAAGGTGAAACATTCATAGCCCAAAATGCTCTCAAAGCAGGAGAAATAGGATGATTCTCAAGAAACTAGAGGAATATAGGAGAATACATTTTTTTAAATAATGTAAATGTAGGTAACATATTCCTAAGATTTCAAGTCGAAATATATTACATTTTCAACAAAATAGTCACATTTTTAATAAAAAAAGATGAATTTTCAGCGGAAGGGTTGAGTTTTCTAGCTGAAAAGTCGAATGTTTTAGAAAAAGATTGGACTTTTAAGCCAACAAAATAGTCAAAATTTTAAGCAAAGAGACGAATTTTCAACAAAAAAGTTAAATCTTTAACCAAATATTAGAATTTCAAGCAAAAAAAAAATGAATCTTTTAGAAGACAGTTGAATTTTCAACAAAAAAATTACTTTTCAACCAAAAGATGAATTTTCAATCCAAAACGATGTATTTTCTATCCAAAAATAAATTTTCAACAAAACAATTGGATTTTCTCATCGAGTTTGATTAATTCAAGTATTCTCATCTAAGCGAAGGAACGAGAAAAAGGGAACTTTTCTTGAATACAGGACAAATAGGAAATCTTTAAAAAAGGGGAAAAGTATGGAACAGGAGAAAGAGTGTGAAGTGTGATACAGATGGAATTGAATTAAAGTTACATATGTAATTACTATGTTAAATATCTAAAAAGGAAGTTTTTTGTCTAAAATATAAAAGGAACTTAACTTTGAAATCCTTAATATAAAATGATCACTGAGCACAATTCCAAACACATTTTTGTCGAAGAGCGAGACGATATTTATTGCAAAAGTAAAAACAAATCTGCAAAATTTCTGGTTTTAAACAAAAATTCCCAGCTTTTTCCCGGTGCTTAAAATCCCAGGCTAATTCCCGATTTTCACGTATAGTGGCCACTCTGAAAAAGTTAATTTTCATCTAAACAGTTACATTTTTAATCAAAAAAGAAGATATTTCAAATCAAGAAGATTGGTTTTCAAATGAAAAGGATGACTTTTTAACAAAATTGTTGAAAATCCCAGACTTTTCCCTCCCAAACAAAACTCCCCGATTTTTTCCTGATATCCAGTTTTACAGCTATTCCAATTTTTCGAAAAAATCGACATTTGACGGGTTTTTGCAATATCTTTTTATAAAATTAACATTTTGCCTTCAACTTGGGCTTATTAGAAGCAGAATTTGATTACCTTTCGCGGTATTGCGAGGAAAAAATGTGCATGTTAATACACCAGACTCTCAGTTCATGAACAGTGTCGGGGGTTGCCTGCAAATAGCCTTGTTTATAAATCGCGAGTATCGAAACGTAAACAGTCAGGGCCGCCTGAACCGTTACCATAATATTGCGCATAATACTCGACTGAGTACTAGTGCACTACGTCCCTTCCGAGACGGAGTCTTAACCATCTCTCTTCCTGCCCCCGGCTTGCAGTGGCCTTGATCCTGAATCGGGGGAATCCAAACGTAAATGGACAGGGTCGCATGAATGATTTCAGTTAGGTTTGGACGCATGACGTAACCTGATGTAACTAACGCGCTGAGAGTCTTTCGGCCCTGCGACTCCTCTTATCGCGAAACTGCGGAGGCCATCATTTCTAGGAATATCGTAAACAGAGGTTTCTTATATCGGAAGTTGAGCGTATTATAAAAATTAAGGTACATTAGAAGCAGCTCAAAAAAGAGGCGTGTAGATAATTTCCTTTCTTTAGTGTAAATGGTTTCAAGTGTTCAATTCGTAATAAATAAAAGCTCTGCTTTTACAGAAATGATTGAATTTGCACCTAAAAATAGTAGACAGATTTAAGGGACCATAATTGTCAATTAATTTCCAAGAACACTCCGTGCTGAAATATCTCATTTAAGAAAGAATGTTTGACTCGTGAGAGCAAAGATGATATTTGTCTGGTTTCCAAGAGAGCAGTCTTCTTAAATTGAGTCTAATGAGCTGACATCATTGTGTGGTACATTCATACAACGTCCTGTCTCGTTCCACGTGGTTGCAGTGGGAATCTCTGCTTTCCAGAGTATCCAGACGATCGATGGGCGTTAATCGTTCATCGCGCTGCGAGGCGTTACATCGTTCACTATTAAACCCGCGCGTTACACTGCTTATTAGGTTCATTAACAGGAAAAGAATCAAAATTACGTCAAATACAGGGTGACCAAAACGAAAGCTTAGAGCTTAAATTTAAACAATTTTAAGTAATCAAAACTGAATTGCAAAATGGAACTCTTAAATTTTTAACTTCTATAGTTGAAGCTTAAAATTTTGCTAATTCAGAAATTCTTAATTCGAACGAATAAAAATAAAGAATTTAAAATTAAGTGTCGTTAAACTGTTTACAATTAAAATCTTTATGGTTAAAAATTTAGCTCTTTCTGGATTTGAAATTTATTCTTTGACTGAAAATTTAACCATTGCAGTTTCGATTGTAAATTGATCTTCTTTAATTGAGCATTCAACTATTTGGTTGAAAATTTATGTATTTGGTTGAAAATTCGGTTTCTAACTTGAAAATTCATCTGTCCTGGTAGAAATTTATTTACTGTTAAATAAAATTTATTATCTCTATCATTGAGGATTCAAATTTTTTATTGAAAATTCGTGTTTTTTGGATGAATTTATCGGTTTTTAATTAAAAATTAAAATGCTTTTTAGTTACAATATCAAAAATATTTTTTGTTAAAAATTAATTTTTTTTAAGATTCATCATTTTAGTTGAAAATTCATCTCTTTGGTTAAAATATATCTATTTTGTTAAAAATTAGTCTTTTTTAGTTGAATTCAACTGTTTCTTATTTCAAAAAATTAAAATATTTTGTAGTTGAAATATCAACTATATATTACATTTTTCGCTGAGAATTAATATTTTTAGGTTAAATATTCTTCTTTCGCTTGGAATTTAATTATTTTGTTTAAAATTCAACCATGTTTTTAAAAAAGTCATCCTGTTTGGTTTAAAATTCAAATATTTGGTGTAAACTTAACTTTATGGTTTTAAATTCATATTTTCGAAATGAAACTTTAACGGTTTCGTAGAAAAGTCGTCTTTTTGGCTTGAAAATTTAACAATTTGGTTGAAAATTCATATTTTTGGGTTACAAATTCAACTTTTTTATAGAAAATACGTATTTTTTTGCTTGAAATTTCAACTGTTTGTGATTGAGAGCAAAAATATTTTTTGGTTGAAAAATCAATTACTTGATTAATAATTAAACTAATTTGTTAAAAATTCATCTCTTTGGTCGAAAATGTGTCTTTTTTGTTAAATGTGCAATATTTTAAACTGAAATATTAGCCAGTGACCTCCATAAAGATGTTTTTGATTTGCAACTACATAGCTGATTTATCTTTCGGGTTTAGTTTCTCAATTGAATCATCAGCGATTACTTTGCGATCGACGATATCCTTCAAATCTACAAAATTAGCAAATAAATCGTTTGGGAAATATTTCAAATTGGTATCATCAAAAAGAATCTTTTTCAATGCGTCTTGTTTTCTAATGTTTTGAATTTCTGTTTATGGTACTTAAAAATTGAATCGCAACCTTGTAAAAACAGGAAAATTGAGTCAAAATTCTCGACTTTAGGTGTTTTTCTTCAAATTTGAGTGCAAAAAAAAGGGGTTTAGATGAAAAAGAGGACGGACTATGATCCCTGTTTTCCTAATTATCTAGGATTAATAAAAACAGTCATATCAACTGTTTATATAAAAAGTCTCTACGTATAATAATAGTCCTTACTACTCTTTTTTATATTTGGCAATTAATTGATAGGAGCAAAAATAATTTCGCAAGCAATAATTGCCAAGCGAAGAAATATCAAATACCAATCGTCACATGTTACTCTTCTCTTTTTTATCCTCGTCTTTCTTTCTCCGTCTCGCTCCTTTTTATACGAGACTTGATAAGAACTAAGTGCGAATGGAAACGATCGATCGTTTGTTCGAAATTCGATAGTATACGTGACGAAAAAAAAGCAGATACCAAAATATTAACGAGGTGTTGCTGATTAAATTAGTATTGGAAGATTATTCGCGGTTTAGTTAAGCGTCGTCTCTCCTTTTCTCTCAATTTGAATCAGTGAGAAATAATCGGTAATCAGTAAACATTTTCACTGATTAATTAGTGAAAATCTTTACTTATTTGAGTCAGTGACGTACTTCTTACTGACTCAAATTTATAAAGCTAATTTTGATTCAGTTAAATTGAATTCAACTTGATTCGCACCCACATAATCTTATCGGAAATTGCATTTTTAATTAAATTGAGTGGACTGGTTAAATTACAACTCAAGAACTTTGATTAAACTTTTGAATGTTAAATTTTTTGCAATTTATGTATTCGACTTGGTCACAATTTCGAGTTCGAAATTGTATTTAAGCTGAGAACCATACTACGCGCCGTTTGAAATACGTTTAACTCTAAACTCGTTTTTATTCCACAATTCCGCCACGATGTCTCTCGACTTTGCTTGTTTTTCATTTTTGACTTCCAGACGTCTGGAATAAGGATGGGTCCAAGCCACTATAATAACGAAGCTGGCGACGACAAGTATTCAATTAAAGTTTGAATTTCAATCCCGTTTTCAATAGATTTTCCTCAATTTAAAAGAAAAATTAAATTTTGCACAGACGTTTCTCTCCTTCGACATTTTAAAACCTTTAAATTTAGACCTGATAGCTTCAAAGTCAAATGTTTCTAGCTTGAAAGCATTCATATTTAGAAACTACAAATTTAGAGGCTCGCATATTATTAGACGCTTGCCATTTAGAAATTTTCTGCAAACAAATTACTATTTTCGAATTCTACATCATTAAAATTAAAAACACTCAAATTAATTGCGGCGTTTTCTACATGCAATATTATTACATTTAGAGCTAATCAAACTTTGTCACTTCCAACCGCGAAGCATTCAAACTTTGCTTTACCAATTTTCGATAAACTAGTTGCCAGAGAGTTTGTAAATTTTCTATGCAACGAAAAATTATTGGATCGAAGACCAACTAAAATTCAATTCAGTGTTCGTAACGATACTTCCCCGAAAATTAAAAAAACGCTAAATCTTAATTTTTAATGTACATTTTTTTGTAATGATCTATACAAAATTTAAAAAAAATGTTTGCGCAAATTAAAACTTTTAAACAAAAATGTACAAAAAAAACTGTTCAGGGAGGCCGCGAATTTCCCCTGATTTTTCCATGACTAATTTCTCATTTTCCCTGACCATTAATATTGAAGAAAAACATTATAATCTTGTAACATTTTATTTATAGAATCTTTTATAAATAGAATATAATTTTTTTAAATTTAAATGTATACATTTTTAATTTTTTATTTTCAGGGCAACCACAGCCAATTTTGCTTTAGAAAAGTAAATTATTTTAACGGAAAAAGTGACCAACAGTGATTAATTTCTAAAAATTTAATGAAATTATTTAAAATGAAATGAAATTAATAATATTTGATAATAATGTGACTGATGTGCTTTTGAATTTAAAAGAGTTCAAAATAATTTGCGGAAAGGTATGAGAGTTCCAGGTGAATTTTAACAAATTCTGAATAAATTCACAACTTAATTCATGATACTTCAAAACAATTGAAGTTAGATTAAAAAAATTCAAATCATAAAAATTCAAGGTGAATTAAAAAAAATTATGTAAATTGAAAACAATTAGAAATGATCAAAATATGCATTGAATTCAGTAAGATTGACATTAGATTATAAACATTCCAGAGAATTCAAAATAACTTGATGGAATACATGAGAATTCAAGGTGAGTTCAAAAGGCTGAATAAAAGATGAATAAAACAAAAACTTAAATTTAAAAAATCCACTGATATTTCTTGAAATGCTAGAAAATTTAATAAAATACCATGAGTGCTCTTAAAATAACTTAAAATCATTGAAATCATCAGAGATATTTTAAAATTCCTTGGAAACTTCTAAAATATCCTAAAACCTTATAGATCCTATAAAATCATTCCATATCTTCCGAAATTTTATTAAATTTTTAAAAATTATTCAAATCCTTAGCAATTCCTTGAAAACTTCAAAAACTCTTGGAAATCTTTTCGAATCTTTTCTAATACCCGAAAATATTTCAAATCTCCCAAAAACACTTAAATATTTTAAATCCTTTGGAATCTATTCAAATTACTGAAATCTATTGAAAATTCTTCTCGGAGTCTTTTAAAATATCCGAAAACATTTCAAATCCTTCGAAATTGTTTGAAATCCCTTAAAACTTATTAAAACTTTGGAAAATGCCTTGGCATTTTTAGAGATACCCTAAAATCTTTTATATCCGTTGGAATCCCTTAAAATAATTGAAATCTATTAAAAATTCCTTGGAATTTTTAAAAATACCCTAAAATATTTCAAATCTTTTGAATTCCCCTTAAATTACTGAAATCGATTTGAAATTCTGTGGCATATTTTTAAATACCCTAAAATATTTCAAAAGAATTTAAGTAAATTCAGAAATATGTATAGACTTATATTCAATATTGGTTAACCCACGGGTTAATTTATAGAAAGAAAAGTGACTACAGTGATCTTTTTACTTGAAAAAGTGAGTACTAAAAGTGACTATGTGGCAGCCTTGACTATTCTTGACAGTTACTTAAAGTGCTTCTTACAGAAATTCCCTGACTTCGGCCGTTTTTATTGCGACTTTGTTTTAAAAGTTGAACTTCAAAAACGATATTGAAAATCTAATTGGTTCAAGAGGTTGTGAAATATTTCGATAATATCACGAGAAGCGACGTAGCAATCTCGCTTCGGGAATTGGTTTCTGTGAAGTTAAATAATTTATGACTTCCGTGCCAAATAAGATATCCAGTTTTCTAACATATAAAAACTTTTCTTATTGCAATTTCTTTAAAAATTCTTGATCCTTTAGATCTAGATAGTTATCTTTCCTCTCTGTATCAGCATTCTTCACATACCTTCTTTTAATGGATTGTGAATCTAACTTTTATACTCTCTATTCTAAATTAGTGAAAATTTTACTAATTGAATTAGTAATTGAGTGTTTGACTAATAAAGCAGTAATATTTTAGAATTTCACTGATGTAATAGTAAAAAAATCACAAGTTTTTTTTACTTAAGTCAATATGTGAACTTTTCTTTGCAAATATTTTCGATAAAAAATGTTGACAGTGTAGTGAACGACTCAACGTGTGTCAGGTGTTCTATTGTGTGTTTTATCAAATTTCGTGGTGTTTCTGTGGGATTATTTTTGACGTGAATAAAGGAAGGTAAAATAGATTAAGTCTGTAAATAATTCTAATTTTTCGATTTTGAAGTCATTAACTTCTGTTGGTGAGGTGACGTAGCCTATGTACCTACAAGTTTCACAATATTGCCTTCTTATTACTTCAATAAATTTGAAAATGTTACACAATCGTGATCTTTTATTAAACTTTGCTATATGTCAGGTTTCTCATTTCTATAACCTTCTTTTAATTAATATACATGTAAAGCCTAAATAAATAATTCATACATTGCCATTAAGCAATTAGTGAAATTTCACAAATTTATAGTCTTTTAGAGTAAAGAAGAATATATTTTCCAATTTTTTTTTAAATTTCGACTCAAAATGTCAAAATATTAAAATCTCAACTCTGTATAAAACTAATTTTTTATTTATTGCCTAATGCAGGGTGGCCTCTCAAACTTAAAAAAAATTCCAGGCTTTTTCCCGGTAAAAATTATATTTTTCCCGGTTGACTTTTAAGCGTTTGCATTATTATATCAATTTTTAAAATAATCAATCATTATAGATCTCCAAAGCAAAATATATTATGTAAATTATTATAAAATTGATTTCAGACTTATAGACTTCAGATTATAGATTTTAGACTTATAGTTGAATTTTCAAGCCAAAAAGACTAACCTTTCAGAAGACAGTTGAATTTTCAATCAAGAAAGATGAATTTTCAATCCAAAAGGATGGATTTTCTATCAAAAAAGTTTACTTTTTAAGAAAATACTTGAATTTTCATCAAAATAATTACATTTTCAAACCAGTACTTATCATTTTTTACCGAAAGAGATTAATTCTGAACCAAAAATTTGATTCGAGAATTTTCAGTGAAAACAAAATAATTTCAATAAAAAAGATTACATTTCTGCCAGAAGATGAATTTTCAATCTAAAAGGACCGATTTGCTATCAAAAAGGACGAATTTTCAACAAAACTGTTGAAGTTTCGATAAAATAGATGAATTCTGAACTAGAAGCATAATATTAGACTTTTTAATTGAAAAGAATAACCGAGAGAATAATCAAAAATAGTTGTATTTTCTTATAGGGTTATATTAATTCAGTTCTCATTTAGGGGAAAAAGAAACAAGAATAGGGAGAAAAGAGAAATTCTTTTGAAAAAGACGTAATAGGAGAAAGAGTGTGAAGCCCGCGATTTACTAAACCGCAGAGAAAATTCTATGCAAGGAAGCAACTAACCTTATTTCAGAATATAAATAGAGACATTCGCGTTTTGGTGATCCAGGATCGGAATTGGGTAAATCTGATATCTGAAGACAAAATATATAACACGAGAGCTTATGTCACTCTCCAATTTCAAATCAGTTGTTCTCGAAAAGCGAATTTAAATTTATTTGCACAAATTTTACACTATCCATAAATTATAACTTTATTATGCCAATTATTATTAAGTAGTTATATAAATTTAGGTTATCTATATAATTACTATGTTAAATATAAAAAAAGGAAGTTTTCGTTCTCAAATATAAAAGCAACTTTAGTATTTGAACGACCCATCAACGCCAGCTTTAAATTCTTAAATATATAGTATAAAAGGAACATTTATTGCAAAGTAAAAATAAATTTGAAAAATTGCCGGTTTTCAAAAAAAATTCCCGTCTTTTTCCCGGTCAGTGTCGAAACAAAATCTCTGAGAAAAAGGAAGCCTAAAGTGTTTAAATTTTTCGACGAAGCTTCTTTTGAGCTCAATAAACACTGTCCCTGGACCACGAACTGTTCGTATGTTTTGTGCCAAGTTCGTTAGCCTCTTGTGAGATGATAGCGTGCGAAACTTTCGGTGATATCTGAGTATATCTATATGGACGATGCACTGTGTACGCGTGTATTTAGAGTAGGTGGATTGGAATCTCGAGGCGAAAATATCGATCATATCCCGCTGAGGAGGAAAATGCATTAAGGCTGCTCTGAAACGTGTAGACATTATACATATTGTAACAACCATTATCATTTCAATCAATTTCAAACGATTTTTATTAGTGTTTATTACCTTTATTTTTTTCACAATTTTTAGACAATAATTCCCGACATTGTGACCTGAACAAATAATTTCGATACAACAATGGTATGGCATTTTTTTCTAAAGTGCAGGCTTTAATGGTCTTGACTGTAATTAACTTTACAGGAGAGGCCTTTCAAAATTGGGTAGTTTGTACTTAAAGACGTTTACTGATGAAGAGAAATAAATTTCCTTATCTGGGTCCCGAAAGAATAATTGGAACGCAAGATTTATGAATGATGATTAATGATAGATGATTTAACTTTGGGAGTACCAAAACCACCTTGAGGCTCTACAAATTTTTCATGTGCATATTTTACTATTTAAATTTTACATATTTAGAAACTGTTTTTTAGAATAAGATTAGAATTACCCGAAGAGATTGCATTATACTACCTTTTTGTGTCATTACCTCATTTCTGTCAAAAAAAGTAAGATAGCACCCTATAGTTCTAGGGTCACGATATGTCTGACTCCTAATATTTTATTGTTTATTTAATTGAACTGTATTTTTTATCGCTCCAAATCCCATTAACTTCGATTAACACGTTGAGGAGTTATGGGGGAACAGACAGACATTTGATTTTGCATATAAGATAGTTTCAAAATTTAAAAAATTTCGATAATAATGACAGCAAACACAGGTGTATTTACAGATTTGTGACTGACATCGGTTATCAATATTATCAAAATCTGTTCCTGTTATCAATTTTGGTGAGCTATTTTTGTGACAGCATTACTAACTTTCGTTCATTTTGAATCCACATTACAAAAAAGGTAATATTGAATTCATATCGTAAGAAGCATAGGTCACGAAGATATAACCAACTGTCCAAAGTTTAGTGTCAAAATGAAAAACACAATATTGCTTTAATTCAATCTTTTTTATCTCATGGAATGTTGAGTTTTGGAAAATTTTGAAGCAGCTGTGAAGATAAGAGAAAATATCTACAGATTAAATAGTGTCCGCGTAACACAGAGTTTTTTGTACATAATCAAATGGAAACATAAAAAAATTGAATGTTTTAAAATTTATTATTCTTAATAAGTTAGTGACGTTACTTTCTTTTGAATGAAAATAAATAGTTTTAAGCTACTGAGAACTCAAGAAGAGGTTCGCTAAATTTTTATAACCCAATCATTTTTTTCAAAATTATAATGAATTTTTATCGTAATAAAAAATGTAAAAAAATCAACATATCGAAAATTTTCAATGATTGTTTATTAAAATAGCAGACGTAAAATGAAAATTGTCCAAATTGTTCAAATTAAAAAAAATAGGTTCGTACAATTTTCTTTGAATATCCGGTATTTATCAAAATAATGACGATAATATATATAATATATATTAAAAATTAAAAACTTGATTACAGAACTTCGAAATTTTCGATTCGTTCAGACAAAATAATTTTTTTGAAGAACGAGAAAAATCTGCCAAAAAATAATTTTGTCTGGAGGAATTAAAAACTTTCGAAATTCTGTAATTAACTAAAAAACTACCAGATGTTAAAATATTGAAATAACATCTTCCAAAGATTATTAGCCCAAAAAGTAGGAAATTGATATATTAGCGACCGTTTTTTTAGAATAAATTTTTTTTCTAAAAAATATGCGAGATTCAAAAAAGTCTAACAGCAAAATTGTTTTTTTTCGAAGAGTGCCATTTTCCGGTTTTCTCCCGGTCAATTAAAAATAGTTCAAAATATTTTAATGATTTAGAGCGATTTTTAAAGATTTCAAAAGATTTGTAAACATTTTAACTGATTTCGAAGATTTATGATTTGGGACACGGAATTTTGGAAATAAAATTATAATTCTGAGTTGGAAAATCAGATAATTTTTGGTCATAAGAATTACAATTCTGATTTGGAATAGAGAATTTTGTAAAAGAATAAGTATGATTCTGAATTTAAACAGAGAATTTTTTTAAATTCCCTTCGTCTGAATCAGAATTAAAACCGTTCCATGTCAAAAATTCTCTGTTCAAAGTCAAATAATAATTCTGTAATAAAATTCCCTGTCCTAAAGTCTAAATTATAATTCTCCACCAAAAACCCACGTTGCAAAGTAATTATAATTCTGAAATATAGTAACTCCCCTTTTTCAAAATTTGGAAGAGGGAAATTTCAAATTTTGACGAATTCTGAATTGAGCATGGAATTTTGTTTAAATTCTCTTCTTCTAAATCAGGATAAAAATTATTTTATAAAATTCCTGTTCAATGTAAAAAATTCCCTGCTCTAAGTCAAATTATAATTCTTGACGAAAATTCCTATTCTAAACTGAAGCTTAAGTGAAAATTATTATTCTTTGCGGGAATCCCCTGTCCTATCTCAAAATTATAATTTTTCTAGAAAATTCCCTGTCCCAAAGTAAACATTCTAATCCTTTTCGGAAATGGCCTGCCTCAAAGACAAAATTATAATTCGTTACTGAAATTCCCCGTTCGAACTAAGAAATTAAAAAAAAATCCCTATCTCGAAGTCCAAACCATAATTCTTTAATAAAATCCCCTGCCCCAACTCAGAATTATAATTCTTTTGGAGAATGCACTGTTCCAAGTCAGAATTTTAATTTTTTTTTATTAGAATAATAACATATATGAAACTACTTTTAATTTGCATTTTAAAACATTCGAGAGAAAAATCCCCGTCACTGAATCAAATTGCCGGCTTTCCCGATTTGCCGGACAGGTAATTCAATATCTTAATTGTCTTGGAAAATACTGAAATTTAAAAAAGTGATCGTCAAAAAAAAACATGAAAAAAGTTTTGGCATCCCACCCGAAAATGTTGTAACGTCACAATTAGCACATACTTCGTTTTATTTTGTTATACGGGTTTCCGGCGTAACCCACAAAAGCCTGAAAATTAGAAATAAAACAATTGCCATATCGATTGAAATTAATAGATTTAATTTTTATTTGACTTACTTTAAACATGCTACATTTTTGTCCTTTAGAGTCGCTTTTCGTGCGTGTATAAGTTAATAATCGGCAATACTACGGAATGTATCGACCAGCGTTTTCGATTTGTTCGACCGCAGACAGGTAGAGAACCTCGCGAAATTGGCAGGAGTGCTCATAAAATGAATTTGACAGTTTCGCCGACACTAGACAGGACCACGAAGCTCAAGCCAATATCGAGTATATCGACGGGTCTTAGGATGGGAGGTGGTGTACTTTACTTGGTTGCCCGCCAGAAACCGGAAGTAACGCTTTCAGTACCTCTACTGCCTCGAGGATGTATCCAGTGATCGTAAAATACGTAAACGGAAATAGAATTAATATTGAATCAAGAAAAAAACGTTACGAATACGGATGATGCTCGGAAAAAATAGTTGTTTGAGATTTAAGTGATTGCACTGTAAAAAATGTCTGTTGGAAATTTACATTTAACGTATTGGAAGCTTATTTCTAAGAAGTATAGTAACGTTCCAATACGTGATATTCTAGTTTTTTAATGCTGGTATTACAATATTGCCATACATTTATTACAATGCTGCGAAAGAAAGTTTTAAAAAATCGGAATTCGCAGGCACGGAGAATCGAACCCTAACCGCCAAGCTCTAACTCGTGTATTGTAAGAAAAGAGCCGGGGGGACCTAACACTGCAAAAAATCGATAATTTTTTAAGTATCACATGCCCTTAAAATACCGTAAAATATTTCAAAAGAAAATAATATTCCTGAATTCAATAGTGGTTAACACTTGGGTTCTCTGTTTTAATTTATTTTTTAAAAAGTGACCTATGTGATCTTTTCATTTAAAAAAGTGTCTTTAACGACTTCATTTTAAAAAAGTGACTAAAGGTGATTGTGTGGCACGGCCCTATTATTCCTAATAGTTACGTAAAGTGATTCTCACAGAATTAATTTGCCAAAGCAGGGATATGCTTTGGCTTCATGTTTGGAGGGTCGCGTGTTCTATTCTCGCTCCCTGCACTTTTATCATTTTTATTTATATTTCATCTGTATTCATTAAAATGTTTATCAATGTAATGTTCTTTAATAATCTTCAAAAATACTGCAAAAAATTATTTTTTAATGCATCTCGCACATTGGATAAACGATCACAAAAAATAAAAAGTGCAGGCAGTGAGAATCGAACACGTAACCTTCTGGCAATGAAGACGAAGCGCTATTGCCTGAGCTACCGGCCGATGCGAATCGTTCGCAAAACTCGATGTGATGAACAGAAACTAAAATTTACAATTGGTGGTCTCTCCTTGTCAAATTAAGTCCTTTACTGTTAAAAAATGCTACGCCTCAATTTTGGGCCAATATCCGACTCAAAATGGGCCCAGCTTTTTTCTGTGTAGTTTAAAAAAAGTGTGTATTTTCGGTACGTGAAGGATGATAAATTCTTTGGAAAATCAAAGGAATCTCTGGCTGCATAAATAGCGAGCTGCAAGTAAAAGATGAATTTATAAGTCGTGGAATGTGACAAAGGACGGTACAGTGGAGGGAGAAAAGAAGAAAAGAGAAGACATTCCCCTCCGACGCCTGGCTGTTTGCGTGGCGTAGAGACAACCGGTTTCCGCGGTGTTCACCCGCTTTTTGAGAAAAAATTGAACCAGTTTGTAAAACGAAAAAAGCTCTCCCTACCACAGTAGAGCGCCGCGCCGCTCTCTCGTGGCGCGGAGAGAATCATGGGAACGAATAAAGTCCGCGCCATGCCGCCCGGCCGCCGCTGCGCTGTCCCGGAACCCAAGGCCCAAGGCCCAAAGCGAAATTCTGCTTGATGTCGGTGGGTTTTTGAATTGGCATCGTGAAAATTCCACAACAGTGAGCCGGGTCGCTCGATGCTCGGCACAAAACGCCAAGTGTACACGATAATGATACATTCTCCGTGGAACAATGAGATCTTGAGAAATAATTAAAGACACCAAGGTATTCATTATATCTTCCGACATAAATAGAGAGGGTTCAGCTACGTCGTTCTTACAGCGAAACGGTGCAGAATGTGTATTGGAAAAGGCCCTGCAAAATACTTTAATTTTCACTTGGTAGTCAGCAGCTCATTATTATTGTATTATTGCTCCGTGAAAGCTTTCAATCATTGTCCCGACCAATGCCATTTTTCAGACGCGTCGTCATGTGGCCAATTCAATCTTGTAAAACTTTATTTTATTTTTAAACATTCTGATTTGGAATATCAGATAATTTTTGGTCATGAGAATTATAATTATATAATAAATTTTTTAAAGCAAATTTCCCGTCCTACATATTAAAATATAATTCTCTACGTAAATTATAACACACACACACACACACACACACACACACACACACACACACACACACACACACACACACACACACACACAATAACAATTTATTTATTTTATACGTAATAATTCATTTTCACTTTGGAATAGGGGATTTTTGTGAAGAATTAATTTATACTTTAGGACAGGGAATTTTCGTTCGAAGTCAGGATAATTGTAATTCTTTAAATACAATTTTTTCATATTTCTATTATTTATTTCCTGTCTCAATTCAGAATAAAAAATCGTTGAGGAAATTCCATATGTAAAAGTCGAAATTATAATTCTTTACTGAAATCCCCTGTCCCAAACTTTAAATTATAAATCTACACGGAAATTCCCTATTCCAAGTCATGATAACATTTTTTTTTTTTAATTTCCTGTTCCAATGATTACCAAACTGCAACGTTTCTTACCCCCAGTTTTTTTCTGTGACGTCAGAATGATAATTTGTTCACAAATTCCCTGTTTCAAATCAGAATCAGAGTGATGAAATATATGAAACCAATTTCAATGTATACTCATTTCCGGCCATTTCCTGATCACGTAGACACCCTGAAAATGCTATTGAACCAATAACTTTAGTTATTGATCATTTTTAAATGTATTATAGAATTCATAGCATTATTATATTGAACCTAAATGAATTATTGTTCCACTGAATATTGATTTGAATCAATATCTACTTTTGAACGAGGGCTATTGATTCAATAGCATTTGTTCTCGGTGCACCTACATATAAAATATATATGCAGGGCTGCGAACTTTTGTGGGAAATATAACAGAGGCGAGTGTTGGAACCTTTGTAAATTTCATGAGGGGCTATGGGATAGGCGAGGAGTCACAAAGTTAGATGAGGAAGTGATATAAGGAGAAACCTAACTTTTCCTTCGTGGGAATTGCTTATTTATGTACATATCCGCTAGCAGAATCCGCCGTGTTGCGATTTATCTGCGAATATCTTTATGCGAAACTGATAATGTTCGATACACGAGACCACAGGGGCAAAATTTCTTCATTAAAGATTCTTCAACTTTGTTCCGAAGCCTTGGATACAAGAAAAATTCCTAAATGTTGCATCTTATATTTTTGAAGTATTAGTAGACCAATTAGTAGATAAATTCACAATTCTGAGGATTTGAATTCTAAAAATTGCTGACTTACGTAATAAGTTAGCAATAAAAAATGTAAAAATTACCGGTCTCTAATGCTTTCACAAAAGTATCATCCAACCAGAGAATGAATGCGCAAAATTTGTATGTCAAAGGCCAAGCGAGTTTTGACAACAGTCTGTAAATTTCAAGTAGTTTAAAATTGGAAAGCTTTCAAAATAAAAGTGTTTTTAAATCCAGCCGCTTTGTAATGAAAGCATTTTCAATTTTGTCAGGGCTTTGAACTTCGAAAGATTTCAAAATAATAACGTTTTACAATTCAAATAATTTAAAATTTAAAACGCATCGAACCTGAACGCGATTGGTCTGTTAAATTCGAACGAATTCAAATACCAATACTGATCAAATGAAGTCAACTTAAAATGGAAATGACTTTTAAAATCGCAGTACTTTAGAGACATCTGAAAATGTCGTTTATGGTAAATTCGTTTGTTAATCTAAACAGAACCTTTACCTAAAAATAATTTCGTTATTCCTGATAGCGATGTTAACAGCAGCAGACATGGTAGATTATCCGCTTATAAGCTTTTCATGCTTGCCGGTTATGTTGGCATTTATATTGCGTTATCAAAGTCCGACATACGATTTCGATCCCAGTTATTGGTCTTCACCCTTCGAATTGTGGCACTGAATGAGATTATCCGCCGTTCACGGTTGTTTTTCGATTTGTACGAAATAATCGATTAAAAACGTTTAGACATCCTGCTTTCAAATCCAAACTATGAATAATGTGTTTTTCTCTTCAAAGAGAAAAAGATAATTTTTTAATTTCGCAATATTGTAGCTGCGACTCGAGTGATTCTTTCAGTATGTATATACTATCATCAAAAATGTGTGGCCTGGCTTAGACGATATGAAAATCGATATCAAGAAAAATTCTTAACAAAAAAATGCATTGTTCAACCAAGAAATGAATTTTCAAAAAACTAAATGGACGAAAGTTCAGCAAAAAATTCATTGTTCAACAAAATAGTTTAATTTTTATCTAAATAGTTGATTTTTCAATAAAACAATTAAATTTTAGAACAAAAAATATTACTTTTTCGCAAAAGGTTGAAACTTTATCAAAAACATCACTTTTTTGCAAAATAGTTAAATTTGTATCAAAAAGAGATGAATTCTGAATCTAAAATATTATTGCAGACTTTCAACAAAAAATAATTAACTTTTTTGGATTTCTGATTGGGTTCTATCACACCCAACTCTTGGATTCTGTCCCCCCGGTCTTGGTCTTCCTAGAACTGCTGGTCCACGTAGTTTCTCAGCGCGCAGGGCGAGAGACGGTTGCGACTCTCGTATAGGAAGGGCCGCAGTGCGCGAGTACGCAGTCGAGTATATTGCGCAATATTATACATTCCAATTGGAATAGGTTCAGATGGCTCTGACTGTTTACGTTTGGATTCCCTCGACTTATGGCCAAGGCTACTTGCAGGCAACACCCGAAACTGGACTGAAACTGAGAGCTCGGTGTAATTCAGAAAAAAATAAAACAAAAAGGGAATGTTTCTTGAAAATAGGAGCAAAAAGAGTAATTTTTCATAAAAGGGGAAAACAGGGGAATAGGGGTGAAGTCTGCAGGATTACTAAATTTACTGTGAGAAAAATTCTAGATTTTAGTTTGCAGTTTAGGTGTTTCACTAAGAAGCCTTAAGAGTGTATTTGAAACTGCTCTTTATTAGATTATATTATATCAAATTGAACAATTCATTAAAATTTATTTCCTCCAGTATCTACTGAGTTTAGTGCTGAATTTGACTTCTTTTTTAACAAAAACCTCTACCCCTCTCACAACTCGAACCGGACCAATCAATAATAATGACTGATTGTGATGCGAAATACAACTTTACAAAAATTCCCCCAGGTTTATATGTAGAATTGCAATTTCCAGGCCTGGAAGCCACTTGAAGCTCTAAAAAAATTAGTTTTAATCCACATTTTTTTTTACTTTCAAAATGACCTAATATATATATATATATATATATATATTTAAATTAAAGGTTACAACAACCCAAGAGAGTATCAAAATATTCAAATTAAAAATATTAATTTCTATACATATATTTATTATATTTTAAATTTGGGATGAAAGCCTGATAGGGGGAAAAAAGGAAAAGAAGTCGATCAGTTGCATTTTACAGTGAAAATATCGTACACTTTGAGACCTGAATTTCGGGATGAATTTTGATTAAATATCAGTATCTGACTCGCCAATCGCTTATATATACAATATATTCGCCAATTCCCTTTTTCTCGTCGGATAGAATTTAAAATAAAAAAAATTCATTTGAAAAATGTGACCACATTTTTTACTGAAACGACTTATGCATAGTCAACGTTTCCAAACTAATTTCGCGAATTTTGTGCGAGCGTGTTATAAAAAGATTGGAAAATAAAAACTCTGGCTGGATGTCCTAAAAGTTGGATGCGACAGGGGAAAAAATTACCGGGTTCAGACTAGACAGAATGTTTTGCCATGGCAGTCAAACTTCTGACGAACCCAGCCTGAACTTTTTCCCCGTGTACGGTAGACGTCCCCCGACTTTGGGAGGCCTCCATTCGGGAGTTATCGATTTTCAAATCGGTTCAAAATTTCCATAATGGCGCAGGCGTCGAGGAAGAAGCCAGAAATGAGAGAAGAAGATAAAGAAAGGAAGTAAGGAAGAAGAAGAGGTAGAAGACATAAAGGTGGAAAAAGTAGAGGAGAACAAGGGAATGAAGGGGTGAGACGCCATGGCGGGCGGCTTGGCGTCAGACCGTTTCGAACTTGGCAAAGTTCACCGACTCAAAAGAGACACCCACCCAAACCATACCCTCTCGTTTTACCCCACCATGATTCACCACCCTTCCGCAACCCACCACGACGACTCGCGCCTTTCCCACCCCCTTTTCGCCCTTCGCAGCCGCTCTGTCATTTTAGGCAAGCGCCAACCGCTTCTCAATTTTAGGCAACTCATTGCAAATATTATCAATTTCTCTGCATTATAAATCACCATTTTCGATTTTAGAAACGAATATTAATTTTTTAAATACTTTTTTGACAAGAGGATATACTTTTAACCTGTTATTTTTTTCAGTTGAGAAAATTCCAGGGATCACAACGGCTCAGTAGTTCAATTTTAGGTAAAAAAAAAAGATTTAATTTCATGCTTCTTTTCTTTAGCAAGTTCTCTAGTCATTTTTGTAGGTTACCAATTTTTTTTTTTTTTCTGGCTTGGAAAAAACTGTTGAACACATCAGCACTTTCACTGATAAAAATACATTTTTGACTATAAATAAACGTATTTTTATCATTAGATAGATTTTAATTCCTTATTCTCATTAAGTTTTTCCACTTAAATGCGAACTGAATTAATAGAACCCAATACAAAATTTTTTCTCTAGGTTCACCGAAATTCGGAACCTAGAAACTTTGGTTAAGAAGTCTATTATATTATATTATTTATATTAATATTATTATATATATTATTATATACATTATATAATAT
>JAABKJ010000087.1:0-61108 GCA_011634705.1 Andricus grossulariae | reverse complement strand
CAGTTACTCCCGGTGGGACCCTGCGGTGGTTGTTAACCTTTAGTTTTTATATATATATATATATATATTAAGTATACTCTAAACAATAACTTTCGAAATACTGATTTTAGAGAAAATTGCAATTTATACAAATTGTGAAGATTTAAACGAGGAATACGAACGTATTGATGAATTTAATACAATAAAATGTTATCTTGTGTGTTTTTCATATTTCCGGTCATATTTTAAGATTATTTGGATCTATCGATTCACGGTGACCTAATCACATATATTTATTAATTTGAGAGATATTCCTTATTCAAACTTTAACACCGTTTGGGACGTACTGAATGTACTCCGAACTGTCTCAATTTCATACAGTAATTTTTTTTCATGGTATAGGAAACAAAAATCAAGGTGCATCGTAACTTCTTGAAATGTAATCCTTTTTGAACCACCCCAATCTGTATATTTTGAAAGATATATAGCACCTCTTAAAAAATTACCGTTAGCTTTTGTACGCTTTTCTTGGAATAGTAAGAACTTGTTTCAATTAATTTTCATAAATAAGGTAAGTGAGATAATGGGTTTTAATTGAATCCTACCAACTTTTTGTTGGAAAATATTTAATTATTTCGCTACTACAAAAGATGCATCTCTACTGTAGATTTCACGCAACGATGAGCATCCCCTTCTCATTTTCTCTTTCTATCTCGCTCTGAATAATAATTCAAACTCTCCATCGTGCTTCACGAACGATGATGATAGAGCTCGTACGTCTTCATCCTCGAATAGTGTGGCTTCAAGACCTAAAAATGGGTATGCAAGGTAGAAACTGGTTATAAATCACCTTGTCAAAGATTGCTTTAAGGAGATATTTTTCTTTCGTGTATTTATTATTATATTATACTGGATTTCACAGAGATATTCAATGATACATTTCTAAAAGAAAACTATTTCAGGAATGAGGAATTTCTAGATAGGAATTGTATAAGCGGCCGTTCAAAAAATATGTTACGCCTTCAGGGAGGGGGGGGGTCACCTCGAGCGTTGCGCTAAACGTCAAAGTTACGTACACTCACTATATAAAAAGCGTTACGTAGGGGGGGGGGGGCTCAAAAATTGTTGCAAAAAGCGTTACGTATTTTTTTAACGGCGCGTAAGCAATTGAATAAAGACCGCCTCCTTAAAAACTACAAGAGAAAGTGATGAAGACGCATGAAACAACTAAAAAAATTCAAATTTGAGTATTAGATTTAACTTCCTATATCTCAGTTAGAGCAATTTGAGACACGAAGGCTGCAGTGAAAAAGAAAATTTTGAATTAGGTTCTGTAAGATAGGTTTCTTAAGTTTTGAACCACCCTTACCTTCAGTAATTTCTAGCGACTAAATATTTTTCCCGAATTTATTTAGGGGTCATCGAAACATAATTTAAGATAATTTGAGAGAGGGGGTTTGATAAAATCTTACTGTTTCTTATGGATTAACAAAGTAGTTACAATTTTAATCAAGTAGTTGAATTTTCAACAAAAAATGAAATTTTGATCAAATGAGATGAATTTGCATATCAAAAAGACGACGTTTCAATAAAAGTTGAATTTTTAACCAAGAAAGATTTTTCAGTCGATGAAGAAAAAAATGTTATGCAAACTGTTGAATTTTCAAGCCAAAAGAACGAGCTTTCTACAAAACAGTTGAATTTTCAATCAAATGATTGACAAATTACAGAAATTTTCACCCAATTAGTTGAATTTTGAAACTAAAACATATCAATCATATCATATCAATAAATTTATATTATTACAATTCATAATATGCATTGATATTGAAATAGATGTCTTGTCATTATCTAGATTTTATAATTCAAGGATACACACTACGTATAATCAATGTCAAAAGTCGCCTATCTTTAAAATGGTTTGTTAAATAGACAAAAATAGATCTATTATTAATTTCTGAAAATCTTAATGAAGGCTTTTCAGCTTCGACAGTAGTTATTTAGAGTTTTAGTTTTTGCTTTCTCTTTAGGGAAAAGTTACAATTATTATTTAATCCTAATGACCAAGCCCTCATTTTACGCATTGAAAGATTCTCTAAAATTCTATTTGGGTGGTTTTTATTAAAAAAAAAAAAGATAAATCATACAGTTATTATTGTTATAAACATAGATAGATCAAATTTTAATAAATACCACCCAAATAGAATTTGGGTGATTTTCAGAAATTAATAATAGATCTATTTTTGTCGATTTTATAAATTATATTAAAGGTTGGTGACTTTTGAGATTTATTGTACATAGTATGCATCCTTAAAAAAGTCCGCATCCTATAAAAAACAATTATCTTGATCAACATATTATTGCACTTTGTGGCGATTTTTCAAAAACTTAATTTGTTTATTTTCAAGGTTATTCTTTACGATTTAAACAAAAAATACGCATACTATCAAAAAATTATTCATGACCAATTTTTATCTCTTTTTTGGGTGAACAACTTTTGTCTATTAGTTTTTTCATAGCTTGTGTCGTTTGTCTAAGAGTTAATTTTTTTATGTTTGTTTCATTTTTTACGATTAAAACAAAAACTACGCGTTTTATCAAAAAATTATTAGTAACAAATTGATAGATCTTTCTTGTTTGTGCAACTTTTTCCAATTAACTTTTTTTCGTACCTCGCGTTGTTTTTCAAAAAAATGTATTTTTTTCATTTTCAATGGTATTTCGCACGATTAAAACAAAAATTACGCGTCCTATCAGAAAAAGATTGAAAAAAAAATTTGTAGCTCTTTTTTGGGTGAACGACTTTTGTTCATTAATTTTTCTCGTATCTTGCATAGTTTCACCGCAAATTAGAATTTTTAATTTCTCATTATTTTTTGTGCTATCAAAATTTTAATTTTCGATTTTTCAAGAAAATTCAAAAAGTTGTTATATCTTGTGTTATTTGGCTTGAGAATTTTTACATCTTGAAAAAAATGGTCTCAACAATTTTCAAAATGCTCTAACTTCATGAATCTTGATCCAAAATAGCTGGCTAACGAACTTAGCCTTTCTTTTTACACCTTTAGGAAGTCTGCCAAAGCATGATCCAATCCGTGTACTCTGTTAAAAGTTATCCGATATACAGATGGCCTCATAACGTCGACATTTGATGGAATCCGCTAATGTCTTGTTTCACATAAAACCAATACTTTCTCATTGAGATGAGACTGTAAAGAAGATCAATTTTTAAACAAAAATGGAATAGTTCTTTATTTGTTTATACTCTCTCCCTTTTACGAGTTTGGGAGTTTTTACGTAACCATTACATATATTCTTACAAACAATCTTTATATACTATCTTACTGCCTATTCGCTACATCTCATCTTGATCACTATTCTTACTTCTAGCGCTTGCGATCTTGCCCTGGGCTTCCGTTCCTCCTTATCATTATCAATCTCAATTGGATGCTATTCCGCAACTCTACTTCCTAATTCTCCTTGAGGAGTCATTTTTTGGCTTTCTTTTTTTTCCTACCCTGTGCTACCAGCTCTCTCTCTCTCTCATATTTTTCATTTTCTTCATCCATTCTTCCCCTTGACCATTTATATTCAAAATCCACTTCATTCCCTCTTCCACGCAACCATGCAACGGACATGCAACCATGTTACCTGCTCATACCTACACACTCTACACATATTCTCTTCATTTATCCAGTACCTGCATGCTCTTACGCCCTCTCCCATTCTGAATCTCACCACTCTATTCCATTTGCTCTCTTTTTAAACCTTTCTCAGGTACTCTGGTTACTCCTGCATCTTAGCCATTCGATACCAGCTGTTGTATCTTGACATATTTCTCCTCCTCTCTTTATCCATATCCTTCCGTGCACACGCTTATGCAATTCTACTTCCCTCTCACCTTCTTAGTTTCTCTTCGAAATTCCAGGCTCTTTTCAGTTACCTGATAATCATGTTTTCTCGTCCTATTCCTTCCCTCAGCATATAACCTGGGCAGCTCCAACTCACTTCCATAACCCATCTCAAAAATCTTTCAGGCAGACTTTCCACTCTCTTATGTTCATTCCAACCCCAAATTTCCACTCCATAGCTTAACACTGACCATACTAGCACATCGAATATTCATACTCTCATCCTCCAGTCATCCTTGAACCTTTTTTTTACATATTCCCCATACTTGTCCCATCACTTTACACACACGTTCTAATCGCTTTCTCACCTGCAGCTTGCTTCCTCTTCTCGTTTTAAAGCAAAATCCTGGGTAGCAAAACCATTCAACCAGCTCTACCACCACGCTATTAATCTTTCATTCATATTCTATTTTATGCTTTTTATTTCTAAAACACATCATCTCAGTCTTATTCACATTCACTGTCAGATCCTTTACTCTCACGTACTCTTCGAAAACTCTCATCATCAGATTCATTCCTCTTTCATCATCCGTTACTAGCACTGCGTCATCTGCATATGCTAGTAGACTCAACGTGCACCCTTGCCTGAGACTCCTTCCCATCCAGAATTCCTCTCCCTTCTTTTCTCCTATTTTCATCCTTATCTTAGTTTCCACAAATATTTCTTTTCTCCTCTCTATTAAACCTTCGTCTTCTCCTCTCTCTTTCATGGCTGTCCATAACAACCCTCCTGTTAACTGAATCAGATGTTGCCTTAAAATCTACAAACAGTGCGGCTAATTTCCCTTTCTTGCACTCTAGGTTCCTATTGACTAAATAGTTGAGCAGGTAGATGTTGTCTGTGGTCCCTATCCCTTTCCTAAAGCCCGTTTAATTGTGTTATAAACTTCTCTTTCCTTCCACCTGTCTTTTCAATCTCCTTCTCCTCACCACACCTTGTAGCAGATCCTCCAAATCTCTTCTTTCACCCCTAACCCTCCGTATTTTAGTGCTTCATTTTCCAAGCCATCCTCCCCTGCTGCCTTGTTTCTTTTCAGCCTCACAATCGCCTCGTTCACCTCTTTTCTACTAATCTCGTTTTCGCTGTCCTTATCTCCCGCTACCATTTTTCTTCATTCTCCCTTAACCCTATTTTCCACACCCTCTAACAGAACCTTGAAATACTTCCTCCACTCTTTCATCTCGATTTCTTCATTTATACCCTTCCTTCCCCCTCTTTCGCTGTTTATCAGTTCCCACTTCCTCCCTTCCTTTACCGCTTTTTCTACCTCTTCCTTGTACCTTTCTTTCTCCCTCTGTTTGTTTTCTTTTATCATTCTTTCGTGCTTTCCCTTTCTCCTTTTGAATTCCTCTTTTTCCATTTCCCTTTGTCTCCGTTTCCGTACATTCTCCTTCATCCTATCTTTACTTTCCCTGCATTCACTGTCGCCCCAGCCTCTTCTAACATCCTCACTTTGTTCTCTTGGTCTCACCCCTTTCCTTACCTTATCAATCACTTCTTTAAGTTTTTCTAGCAGCGTGTCCACTTCTTCCTCTTCCCTACTTCCTATATCCTCGCTTTCTATTTTTTCTATAAATTGTACTAACTTTTCCTCCCCCCACCTGCCCATTTTCAATTTCGTTTCCACCTTTTTTTCCTTCTTCCCCCTACCGCGCTTTGGACCACTTTTCCATTCTAACCATCAACTTCCTTATTCTTTCTTCTGCCAGAATGTAGTCTATTACGGTGTCTCCAATATCCGCTTACGTAAATTTCTCTTTCTTTGTGTTTCGAGTTTCTTAGGAAGTCCTCCTTTTCTGTATCCCACACTTCTCCCCCTTGTTTCCCAGTCCGAGCATTCAGGCCCCCTCCCCCATCAGACCCAAACCCCTTCTCCTTTTTCTCTGTCCATTTTCTTATTGTTCTCCATCCTCCATCCTCCCTTTTCTTCTGTACATGCATACAACATCCACAACCACTTTTCCTACTTTTATTCTTCTCATCATTGTTCCGTCCTCTTCTTCCACATACTTATCCTTTTCTTCCTCTACCACCATTTCTTTTCTTACCACTGACACCATGCCCTTCCATTCTTCTCCCTTTCACGTGATCCTTTTTTGCTGCTTGCATCTTCCACAAATATGCTTTCGGTAACAATCTTGCTATGCCTTTCCAATCTTTCTCATCCGTACAAGCTGCTTCCATCATTATTACGTCCCATTTTGACAATTCCCCCCAGAAAACCCTTATCCTTGTTTTTTAAACCTGAGACATTTCAGGATGCCACTCTCACGTTGCCAAGCTCTCAATTCTTCTGTTTCTTCGTCCCAGATCCATATATCTCCGTTTATCCAAATTTTACCTCTCCCTATTATTACCCTTCTACCGTTCCTTCGACAATTCACCGTTCCGTTGAATTTTCAACAAAGTAGTTTAATTTTTTTACCAAATATATGTATTTTCTACTAAAATTATGATTAAAAAAAAATTATTTTTTAACTGAAATTATAAAATTTTCAGAACGTACTTCAATTATTTATCAAGTAGTCGAATTTTCAACCTGAAAAGATGAATTCTGAACAAAAAATGTAACAGTTGTTATTTTTGCCAAAAAAAACTTTCAATTTAAAATTAAGTACATTTGAATTTGAAAAAAGAGGAATTTTTAACTTAATTGCTAATGTTACGGAAAATTTCATGATACTAGTCATAGCGTTACACTTGGCCGGTTAATTTTTTGGAAAACTCCGTAATACTATTTGGTGCCAAATATATTACGTACAAAACGGTTTTGACCACGTACACCTTTCGCCCGATATGTAAGACATCATATAAAAATCATTGACCTCCCGCCACTCAAAAGAATGGACGTAATCTACGCACTGTCCCGACAAAAAAAATTGACATGCATGTAAGGTGTAACAGAACAAACCGTAACAAAAACTCGAGTTTTTTCTGTGCTTTAGCATGAGAGTGACATTAAAATAGTGCATCGTGTATCGAGGGCATCGAAATAGCCGTACGCCCTTAATACACACGATACGTTTTGTCATACCCTCCGTGAAAACGAGCGTGTATAGCAGATAGAGGATGTTTGGTGTGCTTGACAATTTTAAATTATAAGTGAAAAGAAGAAATAGCGTACTTTGCAGAAGGGAGACTGTGTGGTCCAGCGATATATATTTTTTTCAAGGTAAAGATAATTTCCTCCATATTCTCACTTACGTAGTGCAGTGTATGTGTAGCGAGTGTAAGTTATATGTAGCGGGCGTAAGGCGTAAAGTTTCAAATCAGCCCGGCTGCAGAGTGCGCATGTGCGAACGTCACTGGGCTAGAAGCGGCCACATTACGCCTGCTTCATGTCCATGCCATGACGTGTTTTCAAGGGGTGGTCAAACAAAAAAATGTTTTTGTCGGAAAATGACTGAATTAGTGATTTATTTATAAAATTTGTTTATAATTATTGTCAAATTTAGGTCGAGTATTGCCGTCCTGCAAAATATGTTAGGTGTTAATTATCTCTTCCGGTATATTTGTTTGCCAACGTAATTTCTTTGTCGGTGGTGGAGAAAGGAAGAAAACCTTCTAGATAATGTCGATTTAAAGTTCTTTTTATGTGTCAAGGCGATTTGGAAAAGGGACCTTATTAGACTTAGCTCTTGTTGACTTTCTTAATTTCATGTGTCATGCCTTCAAGGTTGAAGAAAATTAGATGGGTCATAAATATCATGGAGGATGAAGGAAGATGCAGGAGATAATTGGAGAAATGAGGTAGGAGATCTTTGAAGGAAGAGAGAATACGAGAGTGAGAGAGATTCCAGCTCCCGCAGGACACCACCCGTCAAATGAGCCAGAGGATGCAAATCAATCCCAGGACGCAGTCCTCCAAATTGTGCTCCTACGCTTGACTGCAACAATCCCTTTTCCAGCATCTACTTGAGTACACCCCTTGGGTATCTGAGAGCACATTCCAGTCCAAGCTCCGCTGTACTCAGAGAGCACTGACGATGTACCTAAAATAACATCAAATTTATCATGGCATCAAACATATTACCTTCCTTATTGAAATTCTGGAATCTGAGACCTATGGACAAAAAATCTAATGTTTTATTATCTTTTGGCATCCATGTATTGGATGAACGCCATTAATGGAAAAATTGAAAATTTATACCGAATTTTTCCGCCACCCTCGAATTAATCTATCTTTGGTAAAATGGACAGGGCAATTAAAAATAAATTTGAATCAATCCACCATACACGAAAAGTAGTCAAAAGGTTGGGTGGGTGCGGGTAGATATTATCAAAATTTTCGGATTTTATTGAAATTGAAAAAATATAATATCACAAGTAAAAGAAAAGTGAAGCTGTTTTTTATAAGTAATAATACGGAGAATAGCTCTTTCGCTACCTCTGTGGCGCCTGTGGCCATGTGGTACAGAGTGTGCACCCCTGGGTCAATCTAATATTCATCTGACTATTGGATTTCTGATTATCGCAATTAACTGCTTGATAAAGTATCCTTTATTTAGCTGAGCTGATTGGTAATTGAATGGAGAAAATGACAATTGGGAGAAGGTCTCGAAATTGACCTTTACCGTTGGAAGTGGAAGGCCAGGAAGGAAGTTAGAGAAGGTACATAAGACCGGAGATGACCGAAGTTGGTGAGTTATTTGAGCGAATCGATCGCTGTGTTGATGCTATATAATCCTGAGGTAGAATTTAATTGCGGCGTACGCGAGTATAAACACGAACCTGTACCTAGTTCAGGACAACGAATGGTTTGTTATTCATGAAACAAGGGATTCAACCTATCCACGCCCTATTCACTTCGTCATACCCCTTCTCTTCTATTTTCTGTCGTTTTATCTCTTGCTACATGTGCCTCAGAGAGACACATTAACAGGAGAGCTGTCCTAAACCAGCATCGGCTACGAGAGGGCTAATGTAAACTGAAACGGGAAAAGTAAACTTTTTGTTTCAAATTAAAATTCAGCCTACAATTCTTAAGGCAACGTTCATTAATTACGTGAGGATGAATTTTGAAATTTACGCCCCCCCCCTTCCCCTTACGGGAGAAGGAAACGTGAAATTTGACATTTTATTCTCAATATATCGACAATATATCAATCAGTGACTTTAAAGGATATTAACAGATTTCAAAGGATGTTAAGGTATTTCAACGGACTACAAAGTGTGTAAAAGAATAAACAAATTTGTATTGAATTTAACGAGATTTCTAAAGCTTTTAAGGCATCTTATGAGGTTTCAAAGAATTTCAAGCGATATCAAAAGTGTTAAGGTATTTCAAATGATTCCAGAGGAATACGAGCGGTTTCGCGGATTTCAAATGATTTATACATATTTAAAGAGTTTGAAAAAGTTACCAAGTATACTTTCAGAATGGATCTAAAATTTTAAAAGGGATTTTACAAAACTTCGTTGGACTTCAGGGACTTTTAGGGATTTTAAGGAATTAAGAACTATTTTCACGGAGCCCAATGATAGTCACAGCATTTTAAAGGATTTTTAGGAATTCCAACAGATTTTAAGAGATTTCGAATTATTACAAACGAAGTCACGGGATTTCCGAGAAGTTTAGAGGATTTCAAGAGATATCGAAGGATTTTCACGAATTTCAAAAGATCTGAGGGAATTTCGATGGAATTTCGAATATATAAAAGGATTTTAAGAGATTTAAAATAATTTCCAAAGATTTTATAGGATTTTAAGGGATTTCAACAGATATGAAGAGATTTCAATGACTTCACGGGATTTCAAAGGATTTTAGGAGATTGCTTAAAATTCTAAAGTATGCATGAAAAATAAATTGAACTGTCTCAATGAAGGTTTTTTTTATTATAAAAACGGGTTAGATGTGAATAAAGTTTGAGTAACACTCTGATGATGTGCGACATTGATTTTTAGTAAGAACCGTTTCTTTGCGTGAGTCATCTGAATTGCTGCGCTATTAAGATAGTTTGAAAGTTTTCTCACGTATGCACGAATTTTAGAAGATTTGGTTAGGTTTCAAAAGATGAAATAAAACTTCAAAGGATTTTCGAATATAATAAAGAATTTGAAGGGATTCCGAGAAATTTGAATGGCTTCTGAAAGATCTTGAGGGGTGAACAATATTTCGAGGAATTTTGTAATATTTAAAAATACTTCACGGAATCTCAAGGATTTTAACCAGTTTTTAGAGGTCTTAAAGGATTTCACCGCAGTTTGAAGGATAATAAGGAATTTTAAAAATTTGACGTAATTTAAAAGAATTTGGAGGCATTTCTATAGTTTTAATATAAGGCAAAAGAAAATTAACATCTGTTAAAATATGCCGGAAAATAATATCCAAACAATATTCAAAAAGTAAAGTTTTGGATTGCAAAAGTAAACTTGTGTTTTAGATTATTCATTATTTATTGTTCAACTCGTTTCGTCCTTTCTACAAAAAACAATCAGAATAAAAAATTGACACCACGGGTCTCGAAACTAGTATAGTGCACCGGAATGCTCAAATTGTCATGTCACTCGCGACACTCTAAAGACGAGAGTAATACAGAGGGATATAACAGTTTCGAACACATCGATTCGCCTTAAGCTGTGCAATTGTGTCCAAAGAGATAAGGGCATGTTTGCTAAACTGTAAATCGTACATTGTATACATTTATATACTCGAGAATATGAAATACCCATTTATGGAAAATATTAGTTATTTAACTAATTAGTTAATGAGAGAATATAAAGTTTCGAGCATCCCATCAAATCCTCTTCCAGCTACCTTTCATGGTAGCAACTTGCAAAACGTGTAATTTTTTAGTTTTCTTTGCTTCTACAAAGTTTAGATCACATATATGCTTGCTGATTAAAATGTCATTCGCCATTCGTTAAAATGGCAAACGGAATTCCCCGTAAGACAAACCCATCTCCAGCTTCCAGATCTTCCGTTTGAGTCTCATTTTAAAGAGAAAGAATGGAATCAACTAAATAAAATTTCGGAAAAAAAGAATTCACGAACAAAAGAAAAGTCAGGATATCTTCTATGCAGAATCTTTTGTTTACTTTTCTTGCACTATAGTGACATCTATTTTTATTTATTAAAAAATTGAAGTTTTTTTCTAAGTTGAGATATCACAAAATAAAAATCTGGAAATCCTTTTACTTTTAAATCTATTAAAATTATTTAAAAATTTATGGGGTAAGCGACTTGTGATTAGTTAATAATTACATCTTCCATATTCACAGAAATATGTGACTAATAACTTTGATGATTTACTTTTGTTACAGTTATGACCTGGAGTCTGATACACTCTATTCTGTTTCTTGGTATAAGGACAATGAAGCTTTCTATACTTATAAACCAAAATCGGACCCCAAACAACACAGCTATGTTGTAGAAGGAGTAAGAGTCGATGTAAGTACGTCAACTACAAATCTGATTCGAAAACAGTTGGATCTTCTCGAATCATTCATTTCGAACCAACTGCTTCTGGAATTCATAACATTGTATAATTTTTCAAGTATCTCTAGACTGCATGTTTTAAACAAATGTTTCAAAATGTTTTTATCACTCTAAAATGTAAAATAATTCCATCCGGATGAACTCTGATCATGTTTGAAAAACAAACGCAACTTTTTGCAATTGCATATATTATTATCAAAATAAAAAAATTTTGTATCAGTTCTGCAAATATTTTTTTATTTTTTTATTTACAGTTATATTCTAATGAACTGAATAAAAATATATATTTCGTATGATTTTATTAAAGTTTTATTTGTTATAATTATTTATTATACCAGGGAAAGCTAAACGGTGCTAAGTCCATTGCCAATTTCCATTAGATTACTGTATGTATGCACATGCACACAATTTATTTATTTTTTACCAAGTGTCGATAAGGCTGATCCATCCACCTACACACACAAAATTTAATCAATCAGTTGTAAATTGTTCCTCTAGAAAGGTTTTTTACTTCTCCTATAAAATCAAGTTAATTGGACTTGGCACCGCTTAGACCCGCTTCATTTTTAATTTGTAATTTAAAAGTGACATAATCATAAATTATTCAGGATGAAACATATTATTCTTTCATCAGATATTTAGCTAAAAAGAGAGGTCAATTTTGCATCATATAATTTCTGCAATACATCGTGAAATTGTATAGGTTTATATTTTCTTTGTGGTAATTAGTATCGGTCATGATACGAGTAGTTTAGTTTACACGAAATATTGGTACTCTAGTATCGAACAACTTCCGACCACGAATAGGTAGTATTTCAATCACCTCCATGTGAAATTACACACAAATCTACTTCAAATCAATTTAGATCACAGGGTTGGTTAAAAGCTCTGAACCAATTTTAATTAATTTCAACTAGCCAACTCTGAAATTAATTAAAATTATTCACTCAGAGAAAAAGTTGTCTTGAGAGAAAAATATCGCCCGCTTGCCTGTTTTGTTTTGAATAACGTGAATATATGTTTTTGACAAACAGAATTATTTGACTGCAAGATTAGGTGAAGTTAGTCGCACAAGGAAAACTTTTAGTGTAAAAGGATTCCTGTTGAGACAAATGAAAATCCTCTCAACCTTAAATTGGAAAGGAAATTCCATTTACGTCAAGAAACATACTTTTGTCACAAGAGGAAATTTCTCTGAGTGTTTATTAATATGATATGGAGGCAATACGAAGAATACTTACTATGAGTTCTTTCAAGATCGAAATTAAATCTACTTCCTGATCAACGATTTCATGCATTCAAATAAAAACCACAAAAAATGCTCACCAATAAAAATTAGATTTCCAACTACATGAAACTCGCGGTTTAAGAACAGTGTCGGGGGTTGCCTGCAAGAAGCCTTGGCCAAAAATCGGTGTGATCCAAATGTTAACAGTCAGGGCCGTCTGAACGGTTTTTAATTGAAATACATGATATTACGCAAAATACGCGAGTGAGTACCCGCGCACTGCCCCTTTCTGCTATGCTGCTGGTGTTTTTCAGGCATGAGTGGCAACCGCCTCTCGCTACGCGAGCTGAGAAACTGCGTGGGCCAGCAGTTCTAGGAATTCCTGAACTGTGGGTCTGGTGTACCTCCATTCCGGCTCATTAGAGACAAATATATAACAAAAAGAAAAAAGAGGGGAAAAGGAAAGATTCATCCAAAACCAATCACTCACTCTTTTCTTATTCTTTTACCATATGTTTCATAATCCTAGGGACCAACATATTTCAAAGCCAATTTGGACTTCCTCATCAGGGATTATTTATAGGTAAACTATCGGTATGAACAATAGAACCTTATAATAATTAAAATTTACAAAATTCCTAAACATAGAAACATAAAGAATCAATATAAAAAATTATTCGGTCAAATTTCCCATTCTTTGGTGAAAAAGTGAGTTGCATAGTATATAAGACTTTATTATCGAGAACAATGAATCAATTTATCCAATATATAACCCCATTCCAAATTTTGTTATATCTCGAAAGATCCTCTGTTAAATTAAAAGCTTTATCGCCCTCTCTCTTTATAAACAACATCTTAATTAAAATCATGTACATGTGTGATTTTATTTTTGGAAAGGACTGAGTGTAATCTATGACTTCTATGAAAATGGTTATGATCTTGATCTCTCCTTAGGCACGCTTTGTTCATCTAGTTTCTCATACCTATCTTTTACCAATTTTACAATCATATATTACTTTTAAACTCAACTGAAAATGCAAATCGTTGAAACTGAAGAAGTTTTACTTTTTAATCTTCAAAATATAACTATTGAAAAAAAAACGTTCAAAATTAAGTACATTTGAAATATAAATCGTGAAAACTGAATAATTTTCAATTCTATATTTTCATCATTCCAGCATTTTTAATTGTAACTCTTCAAAATTGTAGTAGTTTGAATTGTGAATCTGAAAAATGTTGAAGTTTTTAATTTTTGCAAATTTACAATAAAAAATTATGCAAATTTTATGTTTGAATATTGAAAATTTTGTGAGTTTGATGATTTACATATAACATTTCTTCAATCTGGAAGATTTAGAAATGAAAACTCTTGAACCTTAACAAAATTTAAGAATTTTCATTTAAACATCTTTGAAATTAAATTAATTCTGATTTTAAATCTTTAAAATAGCGTCAAACGGGATAATTTCCGACATGTGGCATAAATTCGGACATGCTTAAATTCCATAATTTTATAGGATACATTACTCAAAAATGTTTCAAGAATCTGAAATCAGTTTCAGCCTTCACAGGTTCTACATTATGGGGGAAACCACCCACCTTAGGTAATTTAAACTATAAATTTAGGAATTCCGAATTCATCCCACATGTCCGAAATTACCCCGTTTGACGGTACATATTTTTAGATTTCCTATTCACGTATTGAATCAGCCATTGTGAATTTACAAATTATTTAACTATATTTGAATTGATCGAGCCCAGAAAATTTAGGATACCCATTTCCATAAAATCGAGACCGGTTTAGAATTTTTATTTCACTACATTTGATTAGCTCACTTGCATTTGAAAGTTTTGTTATCAAATTCGGATTAAGTGAGCCTAGATACTTCAGAATACTTATTTTTTTGGAAATTGGATCACCAAGGCAGATTCTGTGAAATAGCAGATTATTTCTTTTTTAAATGAAAGAAATATTTTTAGGCTTAAATATATTCCAAATTGCTTATTCTATAGTACCAATAAATAGTTGGCATTAAATAGAGCATATTTGAAAATACTTTTGTAAAGAAATTGTTGCTATCATAAGTGAATCACCCATATACGAGTGTGAACATGTTTAGAGTAATAAAAAAAACGTTATATCGCTGGGCATCCTAATAGTGACTGCATACTACATTAAGGGGGGTCAAATTCTTTTTTCAAATTATAATGTATATAGTCCCCAAATTTTGTCGAATCCACAAAAAGCTTAAATTTTAAAATCATATTTAGGGGTTCTGCAAGCCCCATAAAGTTTAATACGTATTTCGCATTAAAAAACCGTGTCCGTAAATTTTATTCAGAATCGTCAATAATAAATGAATCGAGTTGAAATGTTATTTTTCACAATTCGCTTCACAATTAGCTATAGAATACAAATTAACAATTACTTTTTGAATATCACTTTCATAAGTCTGTTCTATAGAGCAAACCCCCACGGTGAGCCTCAACCTAATTCAACCTAAAATTTTTACTCAACGCACATTCTTTGCAGGATTGAATTCCTAATGTTGCCTGAATATTTTAAGTATTTATTAAAAAAAATCGATGGAGACCTTTTGTTAAAACTCAAATTTTGATTTATCTAGATGTTTTTTTTGTGATAACAAATTTTAATTTTATGCACGCTTTTATAAATAAAATATGCAGTAAAAAAGTTTTCATAAACTTTTGTGTCAAATAAAAACTGGATCTTCTATGGAAGTTTTGCACCCCTATTTGCGCTACAAAAAACTCTATAGAATACCCAGTTTTTGTTTGACACAAAAGTTTATTTAAAAAATATTTGTTTATAACAAAACGCCGAAGAAAAGTTAAATATTTAAAAAAAAAACGAAACTTTCTAGCAATTATCTACGGGAAGATAGTTATAAGCAATAATAAATTGTTTAAACAATTATGTTTTTTAACTTGCAATAATTATCAACTCTTTTAGTAAATAGTGGACAAAAAGTTAAAAATTGCAGAAAAAACCGCACCTATCTAGCATTAATACAGGAGAAAACCGTTACAAACAGTAATAATTTATTTAAACAATTATGCTTGCTAAACTGCATTGAATATTGCGTTACTTTAGGTGAAAAGTGGAGAATAAATTGAGAAATTTTGAAAAAACAACGGCTTTCTAACTACATTCTAACATCAAATTTCTATATAAAATAGAAAAATGTTCAAACAATTTATGTGAACATCTAATTATTCGTAGAAAGTAATATTTTATGTATGAGAAATAATTTGTATTTGAAAACTGACAGAAAACATCGTAATTGGTGCTATAAGCTTGCTAAACCCAATTTTCCACTTACGGGGTTTTTTAGGACTGCATAAAACAGACTAATGGGGTGCTATTTAAAAAGAAATTATGCATTTGTATTCTTTGGCTAATTGTGAAGATAAATTCGAAAATAAAATTTTCAAAGCATTTTTGGACCAGCCTAATACTACTTACACTAAAACAAGTAGTAAAGGTACGATGTTTGTCAGGCATGAAGTTGTCTTACTCAGTTTAGTTCCTTCTACACTCACGTGACTCTAATAATCAGCCCGCTGTCTGGCAGGACTTGAAGCCACTCACTCGTATACTTTCGTAAGCCATTTGTGAGAGTTCATTTATGACTTTCTCGAACGAGTAGATATCTAGTTTTCCTTGAACAGTTTTGTGAGCAAATTATTTCTAGAGACTCTCTAAATAATTGACCCTCAGTTTAAAATATCTTTATTATTGCTAACTTTTGTTGTATTTGAATGTATTCCTGCTACAATGCATGTAATTTGAAGTTTTAGACAATTGCCTGGGTGTATGTAAATGCTTACACTTTGAGGAAGCCAATCATATAAGTCATTTCAGAATAGATCGTCTGATAGTCGTTGCGAGTTATTTTCGAAAACAATGTTAACGATATCTATTGTTCCTGGGTGTTATTAGGATTCATTTTTCACATTTAAGTAAACTGATATATAGCTATTTTCACACAATTTTTTTTCAAATATTTTTAAATGGATGAAAGTGGCGCATCCAGCACATTACAAAATGCTCTTTATTTATGTGAACAAACAGAATAATGTAATAATCTGAAAGACATATTGCGACTCAAGAATGATATATTTTATTTCAAGAGATACCAATATTTTTTCGTATAAAGATAGTTTCTAATGTTTAAAAAGCGTAGAAAATTTACTTAAAAAGCACAACATTTTGACATATTTGACCGTAGATTCCTGCCGCATTTAAATTTACATTTATACAAAAGTTATATGCCTAAAATTAATTAATTAATGAAGATCTTCAAAGAGTTATACACCTATAATCTCAAAACTGGCTCTTGAAAATTTCAACTTTCTTTCAATATGCCTTTTTTCTTCATATCTCCTAAAGAGGGAAATAAGTCAATCTTACAAAATATGACATGTATTGTCGAAATCTACAACCCAAATTCGAAAAATAAAAGGGACCTTGCTTCGCTATTAATTTTTTTGAAAGTTGTTCAAAATTACCCCAATATTAACTTGCACGATAAGTAAAAACAATAGAACTGAAGTTAGCCTATATAATTTGGAAAAAAATTCTAATATTATAAAATGTTTTTGAAATGAAAAGAGAACAACCTAATTTAATAGGATAACTTCAGATCTATTGTTTTTTTTTTCGTATAGTGCAGGTTACTCGCACGATGTTTAAAGTAACATAAATTAATAACAAAGCAAAGTCCCTTCTATTTTCCGAATTCGGGTTGTAGATATCAACAATACGTGTCATATCTTGCAAGTTTGACTCATTTTAATTTTGTTCCTTGGGAGATATGAAGAGAAGAAAAAGGCTTTAAAGGAAGTTAAAATTGTTAGATCTTAGTTTTAATCTTATGGGTGCGTCATTGTCTGAGGATATGCATTATTTATTTTTTAGGGATATAACTTTCATATAAAAGTAAATTTAACATATTCGACACAGTAATTCCGGTAAGATACACTGTCCAACATGCCAAAATCTAATGTATTTTTGCTCAACATTTTATATCCTTTTTAATATCGAAAACAATATTTAAATAAAAAATATTGGTGTCTCGTGAAAATATCAATCTTGAGTCGCAATATCTTGTTTAGATCATTAACTTTTTGTATGTTCACTTGAATAAAAGAGCCTTTTTTAATATGGTGCATGCGTCATTTTCGACCAACTCATCGACAATTAAAAACGTTTTGTGTGTAAAAAGCAATATATCTGTGTACATAAAGAAGGAAAATGAATCCTTATAACACCCAGAAACAATATATATAATTAACACTTTTTTTTAAATAAGTTAAATGGCTATCAGACGATCTATTCTGGAATGACCCATACATTTAAGAGAGAGAACCTTGAAGCATCTAATGATAACTCCCTTATTACTAGATATTCTTGCAGTTCTTAAGAAATAAGCATCAAACTTAATGCAATGGATCCAAATTTACAGCTAACTTTACTATATGAAATCGTAATCCAAATATCCAACATAATCTACTAATTTTATTTCAATGACCCATGCCGATATATTTCAAGCAAATATTTATAATGTATGGTAACGAAATCAGCGAGAAGTTCTCAAATTGTCATTTTAATTAATAATGTCTTACCTGCTGATTTAATGTATACAATGTGTATGTTTGCTTAAGACATTTCATCCTGGATCAAACGAATAAAATTAGTGAATTATTTTAGATATGAGATTACGATCTTTCATTGTAAAATTAGCTGTGAATTTGCATCCACCGTATTACCTTCTGCTCTTATTTCGTATAATATTTATAAATAAGATCAGCAGGTATGCCATTATTGATTAAAATTATGATTCGAGACCAATTTAATGACCCCTTTACCATTAATTATGAATATTTGCTTCAAATATCTCGTCATAATGGATCAAGAAATTAAAATTAATGAATTTAAATTATTGTATTTTCACTTTAAAACAAAAGAAACAGTATTTTATATTGACTCAAAACCTTATTTTTCATCTGTTTATAATAATAACATTAACATTTTTTCGAAAATGTGCTTATTATATATCTATCTGTAACATCTTAGATACAATCAACGAATGTGAATTTTGAACAGAAATACCTGCAGAGAAAGAATTGTTTATTTTTCTAAACTTCACAAAAAGTTCTCCAATACGAGTTTTTTTTCCAAATTCTGCAAAAAGCAAATTTTATTTAAAATTTGAGAATTCTTCTCAAAATTGTCTGCACTTGTAAGGAAAAAAACTGTTGAATATGTACAGACAATGAATTCTTGTTGAAAAAATTAGAACATGTTTTTAAAATATTTGAAAGAAAGTTAATGTTGAATTAGCCAAGCTTCTAGACAAAGTTACCGAAATCCTGACTAAAACAATCTCAATTTTCGGTATGTTTGAATTTAACTAGGTAATCTTAGTCACATAAGAAAAAAATTTAATATAACATATGGTTGACAGAACACATGCATTTTTTATTTCTTATATACCGAAGAAAACAATTTAGTAATTATTCATAGATATTGTTAAAATTTAGGCATGGAAAAATCTTTCTTTCTGAAAAAAATCTTTCATGGAATTTTTTTAAGGAAGTCACTTTCTCTTGATTTTTCTGTGTGATAAGTTCAGTTTCGAAAAAATTAGTTTTTTTTTTATTTTGAAGATTTTAAATTTCGTTTATTTGAAAATGCGGTGCAAATTGAGATTAAAATGTTATCACCTTGCCAGCTTGTGTTTTTATAAGCCTATCTGAAAAAATGTTGCAACGATATGTCTCGAAAATCTCGCAATTATTGTTATTGAAAACCTGGTTGGATTTTCATTACGAGAAGTTATTTTATATATTATATTTGAAATTTTGAAAACTAATTGTACAAATAATCCTTTTTAATGAGAAATATCATAGAAAACCTTATGCGTATTGAGAAACATTAACAATTTTCAATTACTCTTGCCCGGTTAAATTAAAACTTTTATATTATCTAATAAATTCTTGAAAATATTAAGCATGTTTTATATTAGCATTTTTCGCTTAAATTTCGTATATTTTGAAAAGAATTTAAATTAAAAATCATGAAGTTGCGAAGAATACTTACTTTTTTTTAAATATAAGGTTGTGTTAGTTTTTCATCGGAAATTACCATTTTCAAACAAATATTATCATCAAGTTTCCAAGTTTTCAATAATTTTAGATTATGTATTGTTTTACACCGAAATGGGCACTATTAATGACAAATTATTAGACTTCAATGGTCAACCATTTTTTTAAATGTATGTTTTTCGGTTTCCTTCGCGTTTTTACCAGAAATTGACATTTTGAAGGAAAAATAATTAACTTTGAAGGTTCATAATTTTTTAACAATTTTAGGTTACGTCAGCATTTCACATCAAAAAATTGTATTTGAAAAGAAAAATCATTATAGTTCGAACAAGAATTATGATTTGTTAACAGTTTTAAGTTAATATATACACTTTTCACATGAAAAAGGTTATTTTAAACAAAAATCATTGGATTTCAAAGAAGATTCATAATTGTTTAACAATTTTATGTTATCTTGACGTTTATGATGGAAAATTAGTATTTTTAAACAAACATGTTTATAATTTAAACAAGATTTAGAATCTCTCAACAATGTTGGATTATGTCAGTGTTTTTCGTCGGAAATTGGTATTTTTAATTTAAAAAAATCAAAGTTCAAACATTTCAAAAAATATTCACAACTTTTTAGGAATTTTAGTTTATGTTAGTTTTTTACGCCAGAAATCGGTATTTTTTAAAAAAATTATTGGACTTCAAAGTAGATGAAAAGTTTTCGTACAATTGTAGGTTAAGCTAGAGATTTTCGTCGGAAATTTCGATATATATTTCCAAAAAGTTTTCCAATTTTGGAACAAGTTAAAATTATGTTAATAAGTTTTACCGGAAATCGCGGTTATCTTACAGAAAAATGAATTAATTTGGATTTTTAGGCGTTTATACTGAAAATTGGTACTTTCAATATAAAATTATTCAACTTCAAAGAAGATAAAAATTTCTTGAACATGTTTAGGTCTTGTCATGTTACTGTTTTTCGCCTTAAATTGCTACTGTTAATACAAAATCATTAGATTTAAGAGAATATTTACAATATTTGAAAAATAATAGGGTATTTTAGCGTTTTTCGCCGGAACTCGGTATTTTTAAACGAAAATCATTTTACTTTATTGATGAAACTTACAATTCAGAACATATTTACGTTATATTAGTATTTTTCCTCGAAAATGGGTATTTTTGAATGCAAATGCAACGGCTTGATTGTCTATATATTGTATAAAAGTTTTATGTATATAATAATTCTGATGTAAGGATATAAATCTTTAATAATAATTGTAAATATTATTCTTGCTCTCCTATTAGATTAGAAAATATATACTATGAAATACAAAACTGTTGTATTGATATTAATCTTATATTTTCATTTTAAAATTGCATGAGACAAAAATAATAATAATCGCCTGCGTACCGCGCGTGTTTGTTTTCTAGTTAATTAAATTTGTAGGCATTGAGGGAAAATATTAAAATATTTTAATCATCTATTTCGAGTGGAAAAGAGCTGAATTGAAACCAAAATCATTCAACTCATAAATGTTTCTGCTGTAAAAACTGAGCTGTTTCTGTGGAATGGGGTAGTTGCATATTTTCAAATATTGAAGTGCAAGCAAAAGAGCCCTGAAAATTGAATAAAATCACTTGAGGAAAGTCTTTGAAAATAAGTTAAATTTTTTCAATGTTTAAAGAGTACACTTTTTAATTTTTTGTCAGAAGATGAGGCATTCTGATTGAGCCGGCGATGGAAGTAAGCATCATTCTGACTAGCGCAGTTGATAAGGATATTAATATGGTCACTAGTGATTGGAATTATGATAATAATAATAACCTATTTTCACTTCTGTTATTTGAAACGTGTTTAAAAAGTATGAAGAATGGTGCAAAATGGTGCTTAAAATGCTGAGAATTTCACTGGACCTAGTATTTGTTAAGTATGGCACTGCGAATGTGCCAGAACTCAACGTGTGGATGGTCACTTTATTCGCCAGCCTTCAGTTAGATACTTCGTTAGTCAATGGGGCGACCGCATACCATTATTCTGATTGGATCAGTGGTTTACATGATGTGATGTTTCGATGTCACAGAGTTCTTTGAATAGGGTTTTGGATACTTCTTTTAAAAAATATTTTCGTTACTCGTACGTAAAGTATTCAAAAAAAAATGTTGATAGCTCTAAAATTTCTAGAATTCTTTGTAGTATTTAAAAAATACATTATCGAGAATTCATGCAAGAACCCCATTAGCCATATGGGATGAGCTTCATCACCAAAAATGATCAACTTGATATCAATTCACGAAATAATTTGACATTTATTCCAAATCACCAACAAGCGTTCAGATGTTAAAACGAAGTAATCCACTCGAAAATGTTTCTTCGAAAACAAGGTTATAGGATTTAAGCTCGAATTCTCTACCCGCGGCTGGAACCTCGTCGAACCATCGAATCCCTTAGTAAACGAGTTTACGCGAAATTGGTCGTTCGATCGCGCATGGAACGACGGAAAGGATATGAGGAATTGAAGAGTGAGAACGATATGAGAGAATATTTTGCTAGCAAGCTAGAAAAGGTAGTTGTCAACCAGACGGTTCATATAAAATGTTTCAATTTTTATCTCGAGGATTAAATGGTTATAGAGAAGGATATAATAAGTTTGCATATTCAAAACAGAAAGAAATTGTAAAGCCACTTTGAGCAATTCCGAGAACTCAATTTACTTGTCAAACACCCTTACGGAGTAATCCCTATTAGGCATTATTACGCTTTATTATACAATTATTACTCGGATATTACAGCACCATGAAAGAGTATGGCAGGAATAGATTTCACTAAAATACTGGAATAGGTCACTATTAGGGGCAATGCTGTTAAAATTGGATAATTTATAATAATAATTAAATACTAAATTTTCATTTTAATGATCAGCTGAAGTAATATGTGAAATACAACTAAACTCGAATGAATACATAGTTATAAATTAAAGGAAACTTTCAAACTTTTATTTCAAATTATTATTGTTACAAACAATAAATAATTCTCGAAATAGTTCAAATTAAACTCGAGAATAAGCTCTTTCCAACTAATTGAATGAAATAAACGTTTCTTTATGAAGCTAGTTAATATTAATTTTTGATTAAGACTTTACGTGATAATAAATATTGGATAATATTAACACTGCCACAATTAAAATTTCAGGGCAAATCATCATCGTAAACATTCTCATTAAGGATACCTAATAATAATAAAGTTTCATAAGGTATTTTTTTCGTTATAATTGCATATGTAAAACGTTAATGATTACATGTTATTAATGATTATATGTTAATTTGTGTCATTTTTTTACATTATTTGTGACTATAATTAATATTGCTCAAATTTACCTCTAAACTTTCAAGTCAAGTGAAATACATTCACGTTTTTGTATTTATTCAATAAATAATAATAAATAATAGTAAATCGGATTAAATATCACTATTAACTTGCTTCCAACAGAACTTATTGAAAAAAATTCTACGACAAAACGTTCCTTTGGGGCATTTGTTTAATATATTTATCATAAAAAACTAATATGCACTTTGTTAAAAATTGATCGGGGTGGATAAAAGTTTTAATTTTGTTACGTGGGAAAGAGGAGATGAAAATTGAAAATCTAGAGAAAATAAAAATTGAATGTTTCATGAAACAAGTTTTTATATCAAAGCAATGTATGTAGAATGATGATAAATTATTACTCATTATAAATATAATAAAAAATAAGGAGCATTTTATGTAAGAACTCAGTTTTTATATGTATGTGCATTAATTCTGATCAATGGCGAGTTTTTGTCTAAACAATTCTCTTTCAGCTGAAATATCTATTGATAAAACTGCTATCATTTTATCAACATATATTATTTATGTATTTTTGCACAAAAAATTGATATAAAAAGTCGATAAGCTTATGCAGAAACCCTCAAATTTTCATTCTAAGAATTTCTAAAAAAAAAACACGACGTGAAGTTGCGGAAAGTATGCAAAAAATGCACAAAAAAAACAGTGCAAATGCAAATTACTAAATTATAATAATTAATAATAATGATAATGACAGGCATATGCGGCTTAGGCGGTTAGGCGATCGGACTTCACGTTAGAGGTCCGTGTATCGATCCCGAGGTTCTGGTGGTTTAGATCCCACCTTAAGGTGTAGATCCCCCCATCATGCATTAGGCACATTTCTCTTATCAGATCATTTGATTGCTCTACAAAAATGAATCCGTGACTGACTATAATTACCGGGACAGCCCTGTGCAGCCTATTCGAAAATCTAGCTCTGACTAAAAAATTCTTTCGACATATTGGGCTGTAACCATCTTAACCCTGAGACAAAACTGAGCTTCTTCAATTTTTTAATAATAATATAGTCGATAATGAAAGTACGCGACTATTACGCTCTATTACGCGTTATTAAGGATTATTACGCCTTATCTTATTACCTCCGTTTCGATAAACCATTATTTATTGTCTTCCTATAAAAATTATCACCAAATACCAGAAAGAAATTAATTTCTGAATAAACTACTTGATAATTATGAGTTTATTTAAAAGAGAAAATTTTAGCTATCAGTGAAAAAAATCATGAATCCCAATGAAACTGGACATTTTATATTAAATATGAAAGCCGACGCATATTGAATCAAATAAATTGTTATTTGAATCTATGTATTATTTATTGAAGAAAAGGTTAATGAGAGGAAAATACAACAAGTATTTCTTCAGTGAAATTGATATTTTTCGTTTTTGTGTGTCACAGAATCGGATTTGCTTATCCAGCTTGAAATTTTGATTTACGAAATTTCAATTAATCCTGATACCATATATGTAGTTATAGATTAAATATTATTCAAAGGGTTTAATTTCACATCAAAATAATCGCTTTGAAGCACACTAAATAAGAGAGACCATTTTCATGTGAAATCGGATAGTCTGACCATGGTCATGTCACGGAAGTGTTTCAGACTGAAATATACTGTTTTTGAAGACAAAATGTGAGACGCGTGTTTTTTTTTCACCAAAAATTTGGTTTCAAGCGCTTAGAGCTACTAGTATATTTAGGTAAATTATGCAAAAATTAACGAAAATGCTCTTAATATTGACTCAATTTAATTTTCTTTGAAGCATATTGTAGTAAAATCTAGACTCTTCCACATTTTCTGAGAAACTTGAATTTGTTTTTGTAATAACTCAATTTTTTAAACATTGTTGGTTTTATGTTTCTGAAGAGTTAAAATCATGCATTGAGATGACATTATTTTGCCGCCAAATGAAAATTCCGAATGTTGAAAAATGCGGAAAATATAATTACCAAACTAGACAATTTCTAAAATTTAAAATTATCGAAAAAGATCAAATAATCGGTGGAATGAAGAAAATCAAGGAATATCAAATATCCGAAATTTTGAAACTAGAATCTTGAAAACCCCGAAATTTAAACTTTACGAAATTAGTTAATTATGGAAATTAGTTAATTCCCGAAATTTTCAATTGCAAAAATATCGTTAGAATAATATTTCACTTTATATCGTAGATATATATTTTCGATGAGCCTAGGGGAGCCGGTACTAATTTTGCAAATTTCAAATTTTGGAATTTTTAAAATTCAGGTTTAAATATCTCGGTAATTATTGATAAAATTTAGGAAATTTAATCATTTCGTCAATGGGGAATTCGACTAATGGAAGTCTTATGCCATTACATGCAACAGAAAATCACGTTAAAATTTTGTAATTTCATGAAAATTTTTTGAAAATTCAGTTACAAATTGATCAAATTATGATTTTAGCTGACCTGTTTTGAATAATTTCACTTCTATACTAAAGTCAGGGCCAAAATTTGAGACCCCTCACTTCTTTTGATTGCAGCTTTTCAAAAAAAATCTCTGAATTGTTTAATAAAAATAATCTGCAAAAATCTATTCAGGGGAGTCGGTTTGCTTCTGGAGTTACTATTGTCATCAAAGGGGTACTTTTTTGTACCACTTGTCCCGTTGCGTCGACCACACGTGAACACTGTTTAAAATCAAATACACTCGAACTTGGATTGTATATAATGTGGGCTTGGCTTGCAATCGGTCTTGAAGCTCTTTCCCGACCGTCCGAAAATAAAACAGGCAGGGCTGTCTGAACAGCTTCCAAGTGGAATACATAATATGACGCAATATACTCGAGTGAGTACCCGCGCACTGTGTCTTTTCGCTACGCTGCTGATGTTTTCACGCTTTTTGGAATTATTAACTCCAGACTAAGTAAATCCAAGTTCGCTTGTATATTTAAAATTATGTTTTTCGCGTAGTAATCATTTTATCATGACCTTAATTATTGAAATGCGCTTGAATAAAAAAACTGCCTATTTGGAGCCATTAATCGGCTTCCTATTCTCTTTTGTTCTTAACATAGAGTATTTGTAAATAAATCCCCGTAAAAATTAAATTATCGAATATTTCAGAATTTTGAAAAATGTATTGCATTAATGAATTTTGTAGCAATATCTGTGAATTTTTTCGTATTTTTCCTAACGTCGATCTTGTTATGGGAACAGGTGAAAGTTGACGTTTGAAAAAGAAGGCAGAAAACCCCTGTTATTAGATAGTTTTCCCCTCTAACCATTGACAACATTTTTTTATGATAAAAGTGATCATATTGTTGAATTAGGAAGACTTTGCGCCTGTAGATTCTTTTTATTAAACAATTCAAAGATTTTTTTAGCGAGCTGTAATCAAGGGAAGTGAGGGTCCTCGACTTTTGGCCCCGAATTTAGTTTTGTTTTTTCTGGTTTTTCTGCTTCTCCTTCGGGTACAAGTTTACTGTTATTAAGTAAAGTAAAAAGTAAAATTCATCAAAACAGGACAGCTATAAACAGCTACAAATGTTTAAAAAAGGAATTGATAGTATGCAAAAAATGTATTTTATTTTACAGAAAATAAGTTTTTCTGTATGAAGAAATAGTTTAGCGAGGACGACGCTCATAGGCTATCTCTCTCATATGACTATGAATCTGAAGAAAAATTAAGAAAAAAGTGAAATGTGGCCTTTTTGAAAAAATTCACTGTTTAGTTTTTGTAAAGAAATTCACGCATTTTATTAATAAAAGAAATCAAGATTCCTTCAGGAATTTGAAGGAGTGTAGATTTCACTACACTACAAAAAAATCTGAGCGTACGAAATGCTGCAGGTAATCGGTCAAGCAGGGTAAAGTTTAGGTCAGTACTCCAACTGAGGAAAAATTTCCGTGGTGAATCGCAGATATCTCCAGCGGATTCGGCTAGAGGTAGCAAATTACAGGCCTGTAACCACGGAAATTTTACCTATATTAGGAGTAATCAGCTGACTATTAACCTGCTTGAACGATTACCTGCAATGCTTCGTACCCCCAGTTTTTTCGGTGAATCTGTCGCAATGAAAATTAAATAATGTCAATTTGTTCACAAGATGAAACTTTTCTAAACAAAATTTCGGTAATTTTATCATAATTCACCTGAATTTTCAAGTATACCTAAGTTTGTGAAAAAATTGTTTGGTGAAAAACAAAAAATATTTCGCTCATATTTTACCCAGGAAAATAATACATTTGAACCCCAAACAACTCCGTGAAATCGCCAGAGACAGATTGCCTGATTCCATCTAAAATCTATCAAGAGATATTCCTTTCTATAATTCCAAGAGAAGATATTTTCAATTATTCCAAGAGTATCATGATCAATGCGTTAACATGATTCCAAGTCTATTGTTCAATCAATAAATAGACGACCAATCCTTCAATGAGGGGCGACGACTTCCGCAATTCGAGACATCAATGACATAACTGTCAGTTACGAGAAGCAACGACCATGTCTTTACGACTCTAGTACAGCAATGTAGTACGGTTATTTGTTTCCTTTGAAATGAGGTATTCAAAATTGATTCTAGAATATGAATGATTGGTATTTCTATTTCAATCTCAATTTTTCTGACGCTTTTGATAAGTTGTCAACTGAAGTAACTGAAAATGGACACATATGTAGTAATTTTCAGTAAATTAGGTAGATAGTGAGTATTGAGCTTCATATAATATTAATGAATAATGTGATCATCTAATAGCAAACAGGATATGCTTGATTAGCTCAAGCATTTTGACATTATATTTGATTTAAATTCTTGTTTCCGATGTAGTGTTTGTACATGAAATATGTAAAGTCTTTTCCTTCAATTCTGACCCCCCCCCCGTTCCTTTTTCAGGGTCCTTGAATCCCCCCCCATATTACGTCATTTTTGCCTAGTATATTTCATTCTTGAATTTATTCAAGAGTTATCCAAAAACAAGTCAAACAAGTAATTAAATTTTCTATAAAAAAATATGAATCCTCAACAAAGAATGTTACAGTTCATACTTAACCAAGAAAAGATTTTTATTTGAAATCAAAAACAGTTGAATTGAATCAAAAAGACGAGTTTGCAACAAAATAGTTAAATATTAAACAAAAGTAAATTCATTTTCAAGCAAACAGTTCCATTTTTAACAAAAAAGATTCAATTTCTAACAGAAGAGTAGAATTTTTTATTCAAAAAATGAATTTTCAACAAGAATTGAATTTTTAACAGATACAAATTTTGCAGCCAATAAAACAAAAGAATGAATTTTAACGACCATTAATTTAGCTATACATCTAGATTTGAAAATTGGGGAATTTACTTAAACAAAAGTAATTGCCCTATCAAAAAACTGAAGACATATCTGGATTCATCTCAGCCATATCTCTAGGAATGTTTCAAATTACACAAAAAAAATATTTTCAAACACTTTAATTGTTATAAACCATTTGGAATTCAATATGAACGAATGTATTAGTCTGAAAATAGTTTCAAGCACATTAGCAGATACTTCAATAAAATACCCCCAGGAGTATTATACAATTTTCCACCATAAAGACGAATTTTCAACAAATCACATAAATTTTCAACCAAATATTAGAATTGTTTAAGGAAAAAATACATTTTTAACCAACAACGAAATAGTTGAATTTTCATTTTAAAAAATTAATTTTCAATAGAAAACGAATTTTCTACAAAATAGTATAATTTTCAAGGAAATTATTGAATTTTTAAGCCAAAAAGGTGAATTTTCTGCCCTGAAATATAATACAACAAAAACACACAAAAAATTGGTATTTAATATTTTAATCAAAAAAGATTTTGATTTGAAATAAACTATAGTTGAATTTAACCAGAAAAAAAACGAATTTTCAAGAAAATACTTGAATCTTCAACCAATTAGTTGAATTTTGAACTAAAAAAATACTATTTTAACACAAAATGGAATGGTTGAATTTGCAATCAAAGAAATTAATTTGCAACAAAATAAAAATGAATTTAAATCAAAATAGTTAAATTTTCAACCAAAGAAATTAATTTGAAACGAAAATGATGAATCTTTTACTGAAAAAATTAATTTTTGACAAATTAGTTGAACCTTCGAACAAATAGTCCAATTTTCTTCTCTCAAATTGTGGATTTTTCGAGCCGTAAATACGAATTTTCAAAAAAACGTTAATTTTCAACTGAAACAGCTTAATTTTTGAACAAAGAATTGCATCTTTAACCAAAAAGTATTTTTTATTCAAAAAAGGAAAAAGAGTTAATCAAATTGTTGAATTTTCAAGCCAACAAACCGAATTTTCAACAAAACAGTTGAACTGTCAACCAAAAAGGACAATTTTGAGTAGAATGATTTCATTTTCAATTAAGTAATTAAAGTTTTAACCGAAAAATACTTGTGAACCGAAAATAATGAAATTTCAACCCAAAAAAATTGTTTTGTCTTACTGGGTTCCAATAACTCAATTCGAATTTAAGTAGAAAGACAAGAAAAAGGGTGAACTTGAAAATGTCCTACGTGAGAAGTGGTTTTGACCACGTACCCCCTTTCCCTCAAAAAAAGATTTTACGTAATTTATGCACGGATATTTATTTTCTATATAAGTATAATATCTGATAATTCTTAAAGTACAAAATATCATACTTTCTCGTGTTCTTTTATTGAATCACAATAGTTTTTAAATCTGTTTATAGTGAAATTAAAATACAATTGAAGAACTTTTTTTTAACATGGTTGAAGAGCAAAGTAATTACAGATGCAATTGCTTTTTTGTCATTCTGTTCGAAACAAGAGAAAATTAACGCCTCGACAAATTATTCATTATAACTTTTATAAGAACTGAGTTTGCATTACAAAAAGTCCTTAAGAGTGAAAAGTACACTAGTTGCCTTAATATTATTTTTTTAGAATCAACTTTGAAATCCCATCGAGATCAAATCAACAGCACTTGGCATCTACGAGCTATCAGAGATCTTTCTTACTCAAGCTTGAAAACTATTTCTTTCTTCTTCTATCTCATGAACTTTCCATCCAGTGGAAGTTCTCTGAGGCTCTCGAGGGTGAAACTTCCGGTAAAACGATGCCGGTAAACAATCTCAGGCGCTTTGAGGAAGTTACCGCGTGCTTATCTTTTGCTGAACTTTTTTCACTTTCTAGTAGATGAAGTCGCATCCAACAAAGTCTGTTAATTCCAAGAGGACTGATTCTTTCTATTGACTTTCCTTTTTAGCTTTGCTTGCTTTTTCAAAGACGAAAGTCATTTGAACCCAGTAGCTCAGTGAGAAATTTAACTGGCGCTATTTTTAAGTAAATAAAACTTCCAAGACGTCAGACCGAAACAACATAGTTTAAAGATCAAAGTTTAATGTTTACATGACAATTCTCGTTTCCTTGTTACAAAATTACTTTTTAGTTCAGAAAATTTCGTCTAAAATTCAAGAACTTTAAATAAAAAAAGGTTCCGTTGAAATGTCTTCAACCAAAAGGTGCGAACACTAAAAATCTTTCTCTTGATTTTGTGTCTGGGATGTCTTATAACCATTTTTTGATAAAAATAAATCTTCGCTGGAGCGATTTAAAGAAAATAACTATCATCAATTTCGAAAAATCAAAATACCCAATTTTTCTCGAAACCGAAGCGAGATACAAAAAAGTTACAAAAGCAAAATTGCTCCTCGAAAAAATGCTAACTAAAAGACCTGCTTCATAATTCTCAATCTTACTTTGTTTTCTTGAGAAATCTGATTTTTTTATATTTTAAGAGGTAAACATTTTTTTTCACTTTTTTATACTAGATAACAAATTATTGTAGATGATTAATAAAATTTGAATTGTATGAAGATATGTTTTCATTTGAAAAATGTTATCAGCTTAGGATAAACTGTTTTCTGTATTAAAAAAACGGGTGGGTCTAAGTGAATTTGTAGATCTTCTACTTAAAATAATTATATCGAGCATAAAAAATAGAAAAATAATAAACTTATAGTTAAATCGAAAAATAAAGTTTTTCAAGAAAACAGAGTGAGATTAAAAATGATAAAGGGGGTCTTTTCGTATGAATTTGTCAAAGGAACAATTCTGCTTTCTGAACTTTTTTAAAGACATTCCAGATACGGAATAAAGAAAAACATTCTTGGTACAATGGGAAGGTACCAAATTCAAACTCTTAAACTTTCAAATCGAATTTTGTACATTATTTTCAATTGCATTTCATATTTAACTTATTAATACCGTAACATGGAGATAAGCGGCTCATTTTTTTTAGTTCTTCAGTATAAAATACAAAAAGGAATTTAAATTAGGTACTGATGCTTTAAATATATAATCTCTATCCGACCCTCTTTCATACTATAAAGCATGAAGAAATATTTAATTCATAAATAACTATTTATCATCCCTTCCAGTGTGAGCTACTTTACCCCACAATGTGGGACTCAATGTGGTGCTTCTGTTGGATCTCGCGCTTCGCGCTCAATAATGTATTTGCCTTGCGCTACACGCTCGGTCTTTATACTTCCCCCACATTTGCACACAGACATTTCGAAATTAAAGGTCCAGGCATCGACAACTGTAATTTGGTGACTGTGAATTCTCTTTTGTTAAAGCTCCTTTGGTTTTAAAGAATACATTCTCAGCACGCATTTCGTGCTTCGCACTCGATTCTGTCCAAAGTAAGAACTTTTCTACATTATGTTAAACTCTAATGTATCAAATGTACATATTTTTCATTATGATGAGAATGTCAAAATTAATTTTTTCATAAGCTTCTGATGATTTTTGTCACTTGGATCATAACCAGATTTACTCCTAACCTCACGTATAAGTAAGTATTTTTGTGCTATCTTGGATCTTATATTTTGATAGATGTTCTACTTTTTGAAAGACTTCATCGATATTTTTAATTTTCCTAATGGGGTTATTATAAAAAAATAATTTTGTTTATAGACGAAAAATATATTGTATTCATCTGAAAATATGCATAAATATTATTTGTGGGCTATAAAATATCATTAATTGCACACATTTCGACAATCTACTGCAAATAAAGGTTTTTATCCGTTTCTTCACACTAATTATAAAAATTTCCAAAACTAAAAATCTTATATCAATGCACTTTTCATTAGTTCTATCTAACGAAATTGCAGTAAAGAAGATTTTAACCAAATTTCAACATTTGTGAAGAATAAAACATTTACTAATTTCAAATTTTTTAATCCAAGAAGGAGATAATTCATTATGAAAAATAAAGTTGCGGATGACTCAGATACCCATATTCACTGTTTAGCCCTATTTTACGGTGGAATTCAAATTCCAAATAGAATACGTCAAAATTGATCATTTACCATTTATAAACTCAAGTCTATAAACATTAGAAGACGTAAAAAAAGCATTCAAAACTAATGAATTGAAAATGACTATCAATAAACAATTTAGTGCATAAAATTGAGCAAGTTCCAATTTGAAAAATTAATATAAAAAATGCATAGGGTACCAATTTTACAATAATTCAGATTAAAGAGTTTGAACTTAAGAAACTTTTGATTCAAGGTATTAAAAACCTTGAATGAAGGTAAGTATTTACAATTATATTATTTTGAATGTACGCTGTGCATACTTACACCGAGATTTCTGTAGGAATAGTCGGATTTTTTGGGTTCAAATATGGAAGCGTAGGCTCAAAAAAATTGTGAGCAAATTTTTTCAGCCATCTTCGAAGAAAATTGGCATAAAATGTTGAAAGCTTTCCTTTGATCAAAGAAAAGCTTCCAGCATAGGGGTCTAAAAACTAAATTTTCTCAATTTTTTTCATTTTTTTACCACTCATATAAAGAAAAGAAAACTCTAACATAGCAACATTTATCTCTTATTTAGTTCTACATGTCTGTTTACCCTGCTTATATGAGGATTTTTTTTTGTATATTGGGAATAGAACATTACTATATTAGATGTAACTGTCCGCGTCCTCGAAAGATTTCGAATGACCTATTGACGAAACTTCGATGGTCTTTTATAATCACCTTTTGATGATATCCTTAATTTTCTGATAATAAGATTTTTGGTAAGTCAGAAACATAAGCTCAAGAAATATCGAAAGAGTCCATATTTTTCTTTTGTTAGAGAAAGCTTCCCTCTATGAGGAAGGAAATTCATTTGATACCTCGGAGAAAGCAAAGAGTTCATAAAATTAGCACAAATATATACACCCATAGTGAATACAACCATGATACTTCGCAGCAATTTCTTATTTTGTAACCACTGATATGAAAAAAAAACTCTAGCATAAAAAATTTTATTTTTTACCTCACATCTACATGTTAATGGCTTCTATTTGAGTCATCCTTAAAGAAAATTAGACTAAAAGAAATACTTCCAGAATGCGGGTCATCTGACCCTTCAATTTCCTAATGCCTCCCCTCCCCCTAATGATTATTTTCTTAAAACTTAGAATTTAAATAGAAAGCACCTTTTTTCAATGTTCTTAGTATTTTCCAATGCTTCACTTTATGGGGCGAATTCAAAACCTCAGGGGCGTGGTTTAGATAGTTTTTTCTTAGGCGAGGTAAAAGATGGACAGATGATGCCGCGAGATTATATCTAATGGTTTCCTATAAGACCGTAAAAATGATACACTCAAAATCAACCTGTTCTAAATGAACAATTTCAAAACTTAAAATTTAAGGCTGTCAAATTGACCGTTCTCTCAAGACTTTAGTAGTAAACTGCAAGATTTGCAATTTAATTTATTCGATATAAAACAAATTATAAACAAAAATTCTATTCGTGTATTTCTATTACTTAGTTTTTGCTACTGAAATTTTCAAATAAAGTGATTCTAATTCCAAAAGAACGCTTTATTTTCCTCGTCCTAATACAGTCTAGCACTGCCTATCACTTGCTTTAGAAATGAAATAAAGGTCTAAATAAATCCAGACAATCTGGGTTTCAATCGTGTCAGATAAAATGTAAAGCAATGAGAGACTACTGAGTAGAAAAGAAGAGTCTAGAAGAATAAAAAAAGAGGTAACGGAAGAACTATTCTTCCAAGTGGAAAGCCTTGCGGCAAAGTAAATGGATTATCAGCATCGCGATTCCATCTATTCCAAGTATTGCAGCTTCCCTTCCTACGTTTTCGTATTCAGTTTGCCATAAAGCACCTGCAATATTAGGTAGAAGTACACAAAGACAGTTACCTACACAGACACAGACAGAAGACGTAAACTAAATTCGAATCGAGTCTTGTCTGACATTTCAGGGACGAGAGCCAGCTCGAGCAAACGAAATTCTGGCCAAATATCTGCTCTTCAGGATTTGCGACCCTCGGGCAATTCCCTCTTGGTGATCGGTTCGATTATCTTTTTAGGGAAAGTATCTGCGACTGCATGAAATTAAATTATTCGTGACAATTCCACATCGCGAATATAATATATACTATTAAAAAATATTATCAATATTTATTATGAAAGTTAGATAATTTGAAGGTTATATAAGGTTATATTATATTGTTAAATTATATATTATATTATATTGCACTACAATACTAATAATATAGAATAATATAGTACCTTGTTTTCTACATTAGAGTGATTTTTTGGTGCCTAGCGTATTCGACATCTGTGTCAATATTTTTCTGTTTCATACCTTTCAGTGTACAATATACATGAGTGAAAAATAAATTTCAGTACTTTTAATATATAATCATTTTTATGTATTTTACGAATAATATCATAATTTACTATTATGTATAATAATTTCAAAATTCCATAAATATAGTTTTAAGATTTCACTAATTTTCTGTTTTTTTTTTGCTTTCAAATTCCTTCCTCAAGTTTCTTTTCTCACTGTCTGTATCATTTACAGGCTTTTCTTGTATCTTAATTGTTGTATACTTTTTATTTTTACTCTTTTTATACTACTGGAAATGGGGTATGGTTCTATTTTCACTTTTCACTTAATGAAAAGAAAGGCTACTGGAAAAGGGGAGTACTGGAAATGGGGTATGGTTCTATTTTCACTTTTCACATAATGAAAAAAAGGTTGCTGGAAATGGGATGTGGTTATAATTTCACATTTTACATAATGCATAAAAGCCTACTGGAAAAGGGGCAAGCGTATGTTCCTACTCAGCCCTCTTTTTTCTGATGCAACCTCCTCAACGAAATACTCTACATCCTAGAATGCCCCTTTTCTTCTACCCTTCGTGTTGAAAGCGAGTACTGGAAATAAGGTGTGGTTGTATTTTTATTTTTCATATAATGAAAAGAAAGGCTACTGGAAAAGGGGCTAGAGTGTGTTTCTTTTCAGCTTTATCTTTTTTCAGATACATGTATAGCCTCTTTAACAAAACACGCTATACTACGTATAGTTCCTGACCTCTAGAATTCCTCTTTATGCATTTTTATTTATAGAAAGAAGTTTTTAGCAGTTTTGACCTTGAGCATTAATTTTGCAGATATTTGTATTGCCACTCTTGTAATGAACGCATGAAAATACATCGATTTACGATATTTAAAATATAACACTTTGCCAAACCTAACTACTCCACTTTTCGGAAACAATATACAATTTATGTCTAAATTGCACGTATACAACCTATTTTTTACCGATTTTCCATTGATTCTACCGAGATATCCAATATAGGTAGAAAAATCGGTTTTTAGTTCAACATTTTTATGGTTGAAGGTGGCTGTGATTGCGCGAAATCGTGCAAAATCCAGGTTCCAATGTATAATTTTATCACATTTTTATTATATGATTTTACCGAAAAAATGTAATAAATAACATGAAATATTTTTTAAATTTGGTTTTCAAGAGGGAAGTTTCTATAGGGATCTATTTTTTAATTGAAATATTACATTTCCCAAAACTCCTATGGGTTCTTATATAAACTTAATAAACATACGTGTACAACGCTATTAATGCAATAGTTATATTATTATTATATTTTTAGTTTCATGTGTGGAATTAAATACTTTTTTCTATTTCTGTTGTAGCTAGTACATTCTAATCACCAAAAAGTTCATCTGAGGCACGTGGAACTGCATACAGCAGGAAGGTATAAGTGCGAAGTTAGTGCAGACGCCCCGAAGTTCAAAACCATAGAAAAGGAGGCGTTCATGGAAGTTGTTGGTCAGTTAAGTTACATCATTTGATATTGAAGCTCTTACTATGTAACAATATATTAAAATTACATAATATCCATAGAAATGATGTTATAGTATCGACCAGTATATGAATTTACCCTAATTTCTGTTTTCTAATTATCATTTGACCTGATGTTTATATTTTTGAATTATCATTTACCTCAATTTTGTTTTTTACGAATTCCCATTTGACCCGAATTTTTATTTTTTGGAATTACTTTTTTACATGATTTTATTTTTCCGAATCGCCATTTATCATAACTTTTATTATTTCGAATAAGCTTCGTCCATAAATGAAACCACGCGGTGATGAAAATAAAAAATAATAGCGTGCTGTCATTTATGAGCGAATTTGAGTAGCTGAATTTCAGACTTGAGGGAAAGGGGTTATTTTTGACCATAGTATATTCGATTCAATATAACAAATTTGAATAAAAAGGCGGTCAGAATTACACCAAACTTTCGGTTTCAGTCCCTCCGGTTTCCGCCTTCCTAGAACTGCTGTCTCAGGCGAGAGAACGGTTGCGACGTTTGTCGTAACCGTTGACCGAAGATAACCCCCGACACTGTACTAAAACCGAGAGTTTGCTGTCTATAGAAGAGGTAGATTTTTCTAACTTTTCAATTACCTTTTTGATGATTGTGAAAATTGCTTTCTCATGGCTAGAAAGGTGAAATCAGCGGTTAAAATCTATAAATATTAAACAAAGATAAAATTAATGTAGTAAAACTAGAAATTTGCAAGTTTAACAAATTTTTCTTTAAAAAATACCCATATAAAAGGCAGAAAGTATAAGTGTATTTTACACTATACTGCAGGTAATTTTAGGATGAAGTATCTCTGGAAATTTCGTCTTAATTAACGTTGAGGTTGAGGCCGTCTACGAAGTAAGGACGGCGCGGCGGAGTGCAATAAATATTACGACATCGTAAGTTTTATGTCATTTTAGAGCCTCGTCGCATCCATGCCAACGTGATATACGGGACTTAAAGCTTTTCCTCACTCTTCCATGACTATAGTATGAATTATCAGGGTGGGCATAGGTCAGGAAAATTCTGAAAATCAGGAAAAGTCATGGTGATTTATTGTTCAGGGAAAATTAGGGATGAATTTTTAGTTGAAAAGTGTTCTATGCTAAAATGTAAACAATTAAAATACTGGTTTTTGAGATTCATTTGTCAGGTAAAATGAAAAATTAGTCAGGGAAAAATTAAGGAATTTTTAAAATTAAGTTTTGCAGCAATCCTGATATAATATTCTTGTAAGCCATTTATTATCCTTGTGTTTCTATTTCTATTTCTTCTGTATTTGCTTCCTCCTGACAACTATAATTTAAGTTACAAATTTTATTATTTCGTTGAAAAGTCAACAATTTTGTTTGGAAAATCATTGTTTCTGGTTGAAAATTCGTCTTTTTGGATTGAAAATTAAACTATTTTTGCAGAAAATAAACTTTTTGTGAAAAATTTATATTTTGGTGTTTGAAATCAAACTAAAATCTTTCTTGATTTGGAATGCATCTGATTTGTTGAAACTTCGTCTTTTTGGTTGAAAAATTCATCTGTTTTGATAGAAATTTCATCTTTTTTCGGATAAAAATGAAACTGGTTGTAAATCATTCTTCTTTGGTTGAGAATTCAACTATTTTGTGGAAAATTGGTATTTTTTTGTTGAATCCAACTATTTTTTATTGGAAATGAAAAATGTTTACTATTGAAATATCTACGATTATATTATTTTCTGACAATTAATTTTTTTTGGGCCGAAAACTCAATTAGTTCGTTGAAGATTAAACCACTTGTTGAAAAATCTTTTTTTTTTTTGAGCCTTTATAATGTGAATTGAAAATTAATCTCTTTGGTTGAAAGTTTGTTTTCCAGGTGAAAATTAATTTCTTTAACTGAAAATCTAACTATTCCAGTTCAAGATTCATCATTTTATGTTTGTTGCAAATAATAATTTTGTAAAATTTTTGCTTTTTGTTTGAAGGATCATTTCTTTGGTTGAAAATTTTAACATTTAGTTGAAAATTTGTCTATTTTTCGTGAAAATGGAACTACTTGGTTAAAGCTTAAAACGCTTTGTTTGAAAAAAAAAATTTTCTTGAACATTCATAATCTTAATCAAAAATTCATGTCTTTGGATGATAATACGTTTTTTTTTAAATTAATTGTTTGAACTGAAAATTTACTCTTCCAGTTCATATTATTTTAGTTTAAAATTCATCTCTTTTGTTGAAAGTCAAAATATTTTGTTGAAAAGTGATATTTTTAATTTAAAATTCATCTACTCGGGTAAAAGTTCAACTGCTTTGTAAATATTTAATTTTTTGGTTAAGGGTTCTCCTCTTAGGTTGAAAATTTTATAATTCCATTAAAAATTCGTTATTTTTTCGGTTATGAATTAATTTATTGAACTGAAAATGTATCTCTACTATTTTTGACTGAATTTGATCTTTTTACGTTGAAAACTCGTATTTTTTGGTAGAAGACTGATCTTCTTGGTTTCAAAATTCTTCTTTTTTGACTATTTTGTTAAAAATTCATTTATTTTGTTGGACCTTCATATTTTTGGTATTAAAATTCATCTTTTATGGTAGAAATTTAATCTCTTTTGTTAAAATATCAACTATTCAATTTTATGTTGAGAATTCATCCTTTTGTTAAACATTCAACTTTTTGGGTTGAATATTCAACTGTCTTCTAAAAAATTAGTCTTTTCGGCTTGAAAATTGAACTGTTTGGTTGGAAATGCAATTTTTGTTGAAGTTTAATTTTTTGGATTAATAAGTCGAACATTTGGTTAAAAATGTCATGAGACTGCAATGCTGGTCTCCAAATATTAATGGTCAGGCGAAATAAGAAATTGGTCAGGGAAAAGACAGGGAATTTTGTAATTTAAGTTTTTTGGCCACAAATCATTTGAGTTCCTTAAAATTTCCGAATAACAAATGAATCAGTTTTCATTATATTATTCGAATGAAGTTGTGAAGACATTACATAAACTAATTGTTTGGAAATATTGTTGATCGAGTTGCAAGAAAAGTGTTTACCTCAAGTTGAATACCTTGTCAGTAACTTAATGGAATGAAATATTGTCTGAAAATTATTCCACTTTTGGTTCTGTTGGGTCAAGTAGAATTATAAATAAGTCCAACTTTTCAAGGAAGGATCGATTCTCGCGTGGAATATACACAGCCTTTTCCGTCCAAGGTTTGGCCAGTACACCTATACACTACTGAAACAAATTACAAGCACTTCAGCCGGAGAAAATTTCGCGAACTCAACGTAACTCGTATAATTTGTTACCATATCACGAGCAAAAGTGTTTTCAAGGTTTAATGACAGATTCTGGAAATTGAACTTCATCTCGTCCAACATAATCCTTTTGCAGATGGCCGCGTAATTTTATTTCCCTTTTATATACGATAACTCTGCGCTCTTTCTAACTTATATATGCCTCAACGAATAGCAAGGTTTTGCTCAACTGAAAGGAGTAATTTACAGCTTCTGCACATGGATATTTCACAGAAAATCAAGAAATCGTTACACTGAAATTCGCAAAAGTTTCTATAATATACGAAATTCTATTTATGTTCACTTCTAGCACATAATGAGTTAATTCATTATGTATTATTCACTCATCAATCACTTAATTAATTATTCTTTACTCCACTGCTTTTTTTCTCTGAAAGTTATTTTCGTCTAGTTTTCTTTAGTACACCTCAGTTGCAATTGTATAATTCGGGTAAAATATAAGTTTATTTTTCTGATGAGAACTCATCCTTTGGGCAAACGAATTCATACTTATATTGTCTCCTCATAGAGGGAGGTTTGTAATGGCCTAAATTTTCAAAATAATTTTTTGTAACACTCACTTCAAAAGTTCACGTTTTCATGCTTCTAAATGATGCCTAAAGGACGTTATTTGAGCAGACTGTGTGAGAAAAAATTTGCGCGCATGCGCAGTTTGACGCTGACTTACTTTAGGCACTGGTGAAAAAGCTGCGCGTGCGCACTTTTAAGATTAGGTACTTTAGACACTGGCATAGGTAACTTTAAACACTGGTGTTGGTATCTTCTTGAAATAAATTTAGATTCAACTTGAACAGATCTTTTATTGATTGAAGCTTTGTTTTTAGGATTTCGTAGCCGTTTTCGTCCGAGGTACAAGAGAGCATGAGCGCCAATATTTGGCAGAGCAAAGGGCATAAGTGCCAATTTATTTCTCAACACATTCTTTTTTAAAAAAAATTTTTTTCACTAGATATTTTGTTCAAAATTTTTGTTTCAAAAAATTTTTTTTTCAAACATTTTTCTACTAAAAGTTATTTTTTCAACTTCTTTTTTCTAATATTTGTCTTCTTAAATATTTTTTTCAGACAAAATTTGTTTACAAAATTCAAAAATCTTTTCTTTCAAGATTCTGTTAAAAATTAAATGAACATCTTAATAGTCTACAAAACCCTTCCTTGTAGGCGCTCGGCGTCTCCTCCTAACACAACTTTTGCGGACGGGCGTTGCAAAAAAAAGCGTGTGATACAAGTGCGCATAGGCAATTCAGGTATTTAAGTCCTTTAAATGTATGAATTCTTGACAATAAACCAAGAATCTCATGATAAAATTTGAACAAACACCACAAAATGCTCCTATCGCAATTCCTGAAAACAAAATAAAAATTTGTTTCTTTGGACAAAAATAAAAAAGAGGAATGAAAAATGAGAAGGCAACCAACCAAACCCCTTCCTTCTCTTTTTTATTTCTTTCGTTTTTTTTTATTTTTATTACTTTGAAATCACAATAAAAAAGCATGGATAATATTCACTAACGGTGCGGTGCTCACAGGGCACCCTTTTCAAGGTAAGAAAAATTAGAACAAGCGGGAACAGCAAAGAAAATACGATGCTACCTCCTGGATACCTGAGAACCAAGTGTGGGTCTAAAGGCAAATCTGTTATGAATAAACAAGAATGAACAAGTCAAGACAAGAAATAAGAGAAAGCCAAGACTCATGAAAATCTATTGCCTTGAAAATTATTAAATAAATAAACCTACAATAAAAAAATGGTTATCGGTCCTGTACATACATACATGGCTGCATACTACATAATTACATATGTCAACAATTACGTACGCTCATTTATGAATGAATATGTGATAAATTTTATATTTGCATATAAAACAAAACGTTCCCACAACGTAATTGTTTTTTAGACTTTATACGTAATATTTAATCAGTAAAATCTTACTGATTACTTTAGTAGTTTTCAGTAAAACTTCAGTAATGAGTAATAATGAATAATAATATAATTATGTTGTGGGGAAGTTTTTTTATATGCAAATATAAAATTTATCACATATTTATTCGTAGATGAGCGTATGTAATTATTTACATGTGTAATCATGTATTATGAATCCTACATAATTTCGATCACAAAATAAAATTTTTCACAAAACTCTTGCTCAACTATATTTTCATACAGCTCTCGACGTGCGGTCAGCTGAGGCTCAGCCGTAGCATTCGAAGACGACTTTGACTCGTGTGATTTCATCATTCGCCTGCGGCTCGAAGCACTCGTCTACGTTTTAGCACTCGCTTCGCTCGTGCGCTAACCACCGGCTTATGCTGCGAGCCTCCAACTTATGCTGCAAAATTAACACTCGCACACAATCACCTATTTTGCGCACTTGTATCAAAAATAAATATTTTGACATTTTTCCATATAATTCGAGTCCAGGAGTTCAAATATACAATTTCTAAAGTATGTACATGTGTGTGTGTGCGTAGCTTTCTTCTGTGTACCATATCTCGAAAACTAAGAGAGCAATGATGATGAACTTTTGACGAATTGTAGCTTCGATTGATATCCAGGTCTGACAGGATTTTAAGCTATATCAGGCATATGGGAGCATTTTTTTTGGTTTGCAGATTAAACAAAATTAACCTTGTTCATCTGAGAAAATTTTTGTTATATTAACGATACAGCAATACCATATCTGGTGTGTTGGTTCGCGTCTTTAAAACGCATCGATAAACCTATTGTTGAACCTGTCATGACTCATCAGTACGGATTTATGAAGTTTTAAAAAAATGGTGTATTCTGTTTATATGAGAAAAACTTTATTCATATTAGGAACACTACAGGACAGTACCTGACATGATTGTTCGTGTCTTCGAGACTATACACATGACCTATTGATGAACCTTTTATGATCTACTATCATCTAGCAATACCGATATATAAATTTTAAAATATATTGTTTATCTTGTTAATATTGAGAATATAACAGTCATGTATATGATATATTTGTTCGCGTCTTCGAGACGCATCGATTGCCCAATTGAAGAACCTTCCATGACCTACCATAACCTACCAATATCGTTTTCAAATTTCGTAAAAAAAATTATTCAGTTTGCTCAAAAATGTATCAATGAGATTGCTAGAGATGGCGGAGACTGCGAGGACTTCAGCTCGATGTAAAATTCCTCGTAACCGTTTGCAGTCGGTAATACTCAGTCGCATTCGGCAATGGATGATAAAACAAAATTTTGAATAAATTTATGCATGAAAAAATTGTGAAATTAATGAAAAGAATATTAAAAGAGCGGTAGTAATTCGAGTAATAATTTAAGCATACATATTAGTGTGGTCCAAAAATGCATTGCAAAATTTTTTCACTCTATAGCGAAAGAAACCCCCCAAAGTTTGCATATTCCAATATGAGCACATGCCACCGAGCACTTGAAAATACCATACATTGACCATGGGAAAATTTTGGATTTTCGAAAAATTGGACTAATACTACATGGTTTGATCGAAAGTTGCCAAATTTGTTAGGGATTGCAGAGAAATGTCTACGAAATAAAACCATACCAATAACTTTCACTCTTGACCCATAATTACCCCCCCCCCTCCCACAAGACGCCAAATATGAACAAAAAAAAACAAGTACATTTTTACGTATTATTGTTAATTTTCAGCGTTTTCTGCGGTCTATTTTAATACAAATAATTACTAATGTACAATTTGAAAATCCACCATAACTTTGTGAATGATTTCTAATTTCTTGAATAATTGCAGCTTATTTAGACAATTATTTTGAAGAAAAAAAATCGTATTTTCTCAATGAAATGTAATAATTGGTCATTGTTTGGAAGAGCAAAAAATTTGCAAAGCATTATGTAATTATTAGGTATACTTCTTTCTAAAATTGGTGTGCTGTGCTACTTATTGTTAAATACTCACATAAATTTGATACTTTCTTTCTAATTTTTAACAAATTTTCATTTCTTCAAATAATATTTATTTGCTCAAGCATATTCTTTTCAAAAACTTTTGAAAAATAATTTCAAATAGAACACATACAATTATTTTTTTGACTTATAGTGTAAAGAAATAATATAATAACCACTTTGGAGTTATTTAAACAAATTAAATTTGTTTAAACAACTATTTTTCCCAACGAATATTTAAAAAAATTGTATTTCCTATTCCATTTTTAATTTATTCTATTTTCGCCTTTAACAATGTTTTTCAAAGAAAATGGCAAAACTTGTATCATCATTTTCATTATTAAGGTAGTAAAATAGTTGAAATTGTGAAAATATGAAGAATACAATAATAATTATACTTTTACAATTCAAATTTTATAATGACTTTTATGATTCATTTAATCGTACGCCAAAAAAGATGTAAACCAGACATACTCAATTTGAAGAAAATTTGAAAGTAAACAATTATTAATTGCCTAAACAACGACATAAAGTTTTGAGAAGGATAGGATACCACATTACATGTCAACATGAAAATAAACAGGAATCACTACTATCACTACTGGGCATGCCAGAGATATCCGCGTTCTGACACCACTGATGCCAATTTGGAAAAAAGTGGAAATCTTTGGCGCGATTCTTAGACATTTTGAAAATAAACAATGATTAATTGTTTGAATAAGTACATAATTCTTTTTAAAAAATGACCACGCCAATCAATCACAAACTTACATTTCATTAAGAAAACTCGATTATTTTTTACATTTATTGGAAAAAATAATTGTTTAATTAAGTTAAATTTATTTGGCAATATGGTTATATTGCATAGAAACTCCCCTCCAATAATTCAAACATTTGGCAACTTTCGATCAAACACTGAAGTATCAGTCCAAATCTTCGAAAATGCAAAAATTTCGCAAAGTAAACATATGGAATTACCATAACCCATTTTTGAGGTAGAGATATTTTTTTCCTAAAAATATAATTTTTAATTTTTGTTTTAAATGATGCAATATATCAAAAAAGATCAAGAGACTATTGGAAATCTCCCACCCTAATTTTGTACCGGATTTATCTCAAACGTTGGAGTCAATCAATTTGTTGAGGAACAAAAACCTATAATTTCACAAGTACCTGAAAAATATATTTTAATAATATTGAATTAAATTGACTCTTACTACTTAGATGTTTGAAATGTTCTCTACTTCTTATGAGCATTTTGATGTCTGCCTTTGAACTACTGTTACTACTTACACTACTTATAAAACTTTACATGGCTAATGGTCCGTTATGAGTAGCAAAGAAAAGTAAGATATAAATATTTATTAGCTTGTTCTTGAAAAGTTTTGATAAAAGATCATTAGCCGAAAGGTTCATAGGAATATGATAAATTAATTAATAAAAAAGACCTCACAAATTTAGAATGTATAAGAAAAGTAACAGTACAAAAAACTGTTGATTATCTATAATTTACCTAATTAAAAATTATGTGTCCAATCAAATTTGTGTAAATACTTTGAATTCTACAGAAAATTATAAAAGAAAAACAAATACAAGTCAAAAATGTTCCCCGTATTAAAATTTGAACTACACTGGTGTCGTTTCTTCTAACGAATATTCCACATTATAGAATAAATTCGAAAATATTAACTATTTTTATTATGGTAGGAATGAGACAGGATATAATATACATTTAATTTCTACAACGAAGAATAACAAGTAGTATACATGATATTAGATAAATATAAAAGTAGAACGATATACACTGTAACCAGGATTTCCGTGAAGTGGATTTGTGATTTCCTTGAATTGCTGTTCTTGGCAATTGTGTGATGAGGGGAGCCCATCGACATATAGAAATGGCCCGATAACGCTATGGGGAACACGGAAATGGGCTTTAGGGTGAGAGAAAACATTTGAGAGGTAGACCTGTCTCTTTCTAGATAAAGCTGATTGGTCGAGAGCATTTTCGATGGGTGGAGCTTGATGAAGCACAGGACCGTGCATAGAACAGTCCTGGAATAGAAAAAGGTAGATCTACCTCTCAAATGTTTTCTCTCTCTCTAAAGCCCATTTCCATTCTCCCCACAGCGTTATCGGCCCATTTCTATATATCGATAGGAGAGCCGCCGGACCGAGAGAAGGGTGGTGTTCAGTCAAGCGTGACGAACGGCATGAGGTTCGCACTCTCAGCGTGTTAGTTGCATCAGGTTGCGTCATGGGTCCACATCAAACAGAAATGATTCATGTGGCCCTGCTTCTTTACGTTCGGAGTTTCTGGGTTTGTGTCGAAGCCCGCTGCGGACCACGCGCGAAATCATGCACAACAAACTTTGGATGACCATTTTTGATCAACCAATAGCATATTTCGTTGCTGAGAGACATTGTGACTTTAAGTGTAAAACCTGTCGGATTTGAAATGATTTCGATAATTTTATAATCAGTTTTGAAATTTTTAAGGAATTTTCTTTAAGAATTTCAGTTTACTGAAAAATTTGAAAATAACATTTTCTGGATCATACAATGCATCGATGATGAATAAAGTAATAAAGATAATTTGTAATAATTAACCTTATTAAAAGTGGAACTTAATGCTAAGTTTTTGAATCGACAGTTTTAGAAATAAATTATTTTTAAATTCGCGTGTGAAACATTTCTAATATTACGCAATATACGCGCGTGAGTACCCGCGCACTGATCCGTTGTCGCTACGCTGCTGGTGTTTCACGCATCGTTGAGTAACCCTCTCTCGACACAGCCGACTCCGAAACCGCCGCAGCAACAATTCTTGGAAGCACATAAACTCCGACGCCTTAATTCCAAGTTCCATATCTGAATCTACTACTTTTATTAAATTTTATTTACAAAGTGAGATTTTTCATTAATCGTTGTGATCCATACTTTCAAATCCTGAGCTATTGTTTTCTAGTATCTTGTTTTGAAATACATAGTACTTGAATGTTTATTTTTGTGTATCTGATTTCTTTTAAAGTCTATCAATGATTATTAAAAATACCGAAGGATGTTGAATGCCATAAATGAGATTACAATACTTGTTTTGCAATTATATCATGATAACGGAAAAACTGAAAATAAAATCAACTAAAATGCTTTGAAAAATATGAATTACAATAGCTATAATGACTGGAAATTAAAAAAAAATTCTCTGGAATTCTCATGTTTTTAAATACTTATTCAGTGCTGAATTTACAATTTAAATATAATATCTTACACAACTAATTTTCATTTTTATTCTAGAATAAAATTGAAAGTAATTTACCTTCATTACAAACAATATTTACTAATAGTCGTACAGAAAAATAACACAATTTTAACAATTATGTTTTCACACTAAAAACAAGTTTTGTTAACAATTTTTTTATCTAATAAATACGGGCTTTTGCTGTATTTTTTTTCTGGAATTTATATCTGATGTGAGTTAATAAAACTTCATCGAATTGTATTTTTTTCAATGAAACTTTTTTTCTTCTTCCAGTTTTACCGCAAGGAGGGCCAATGATTACTGGCCAAGAAAATATTTATGCGAGTGGTGATATTCTTGCACTAAATTGTACCAGTGGAAGATCATATCCTCAAAGCCTGTTGAGATGGTTTATTAATGGTATGCAGGTAAGCGTCATGTTAAATTATAATTATAAAGATAAAAATGAATGTTGTGAAAATAATCGTATACAACATTAACATTGTAGATTACTTAGAGCTAAACATTTTTTTCTTATGTTAAAAACAAAAAACGTTTTAAAATCATTGTCAAACTTTTTAAACTATTTTTCATTTTTATAATTGACTGCAAAATTATTCTAAATTTATTTACAAATATTGCAAAGCGCGCAAGCTATATATTTGTAAAAAATTCAAGAAATGTTTTTTTCATATCCAGGGATTATAATATAAAACTTTGTGTTTAAAGATATTCAGAAAGCATCCTTCAAATGAATAATATTTTATCCACTAGAATATCTATGTCTCTAACGGTGAAAAAGTCCATAATTTCTTACGCTCAAAGTATTCTTTTCTTAGGCATATTCAGTGAGTTGGAAAATTATAACGACATGCGCGAGTATCGGCGGAGTTTGATTTCCGGATGGTGATTGCAAAGGGATGACTTGCAGAATTCTGACTGGCTCAAAACTAACGAAGAAACTTGAATAAGTTTCTGTCCTATTCTTATCTGTGCATCTAGTTCTTCTGAAAGTCACTATAACGAAGTGAGGGTGTATTAAATTTTGCATACGTAAGTTTCAATAATCACATCCAGATCCCTGGATGTGACAAATAGCATTTCCTCTTTTGATCTTGCTCCTCCAGTCACACTTTTTTCCATGTGAAGAATATTTTCCTTAGGCGGAAATTCACATGAATTAGATTTTTCGATTTCTTGACGATCGAGCATCCGATTTACACTTCTGGTTAAATCTTCTCCTCCGCTTTGCGTTTCAAATGTTATCATTTTCGCAGACTCTGAAAATAATTCTTTTCTTACGTTTTCCAAGTCTTCTTTCTTTCCTCGCTTATTAAGGTCTTCTAACCAAGATTGAATTTCGGATATCCTGTTAGATTTGAAACTGTGTTCACTTCGTCTATCCAGATTCGTCTCCACTGTATCTTTCTCCATAGCTGCTGATTGCTCCGCTAATGCTTCTTCTCGATCCAGCAGTATACGAAACCATCACATAGTGAATCGTTTATTTCCATCTTCAAAGCTACAATTTTTTTCCTGGCAGGTTGAAGCTTTTTCCTGTTCGATAAATTTTTTTTATTAATTTCTAATTGCGTACGTGCGAAATTGAATTCAATTTATAAAGCAGATTTGTGTGCATAATTCGAATGTATACTGACATTTGGAGCTCTTGACCTTGTACGTAATGAATCTAATTCGATGTGTCGTGTCGAGGTTACTGCTCTCGGTGATTTTTTCACCATAAAAAAATCAAATATATTTTCTAATACCGAATCTGAATACCTAGGGTAAGTGTTCCAGTTACTGCGATGTCATGGTTTGACCTCACTTTAATTCAATTTTCCACATATTTTATATTGAAAAAATATGATTCTACTGTTTCAGCCTAAAGAATAATGTATTTGGGTATTAAAAAAAATTGGCAAGTACCAGAACCTACCATAACGTATTAAAAATGTAAATGAACAATTGTAGGTTAAATACGTCTTCAATAAATAACTTTTCTATTTAAAAAAGTGCATTGGTTGATAAGTTATTTTCTTTAAAGTATAATTTAACCACAAAAGACATATAATTTCAAAAGTGAAATTCTCGATTAGCACAAATGAAAATCCACTTCACAAGACTGTCTTCCTCTCCTTCTTCAGATAAAATTGTATTCAGTCCAGGGTTTTTGTCTGCATATTTTCCTTTACGACCGGTTCTTTTGTTGATTCTGGTATCGAATATTTTCGTGATACAGTTGCGAAAGTTTCTCCTTGCATAATCTCTTTCACGGCAAGCAGCAAATTTTTTTTTTCCGTAAGAGGATCTTTTCAAATATTTACTGTTAGTTTTTTGCTTTCTCTTTGTTTCCTTCTTTTTCACTTTTTTCGTTGTTGCCATTGTTCAACAATAAGTTGAATCAAAATAATTAACCTATAATTTCAAAGCGTCTTGCGTGTGTTCAATCAAAAACTTAAAGCGAAAATTAGGTTAACATGTTGACAGCACCGCAGTATTAGGAACATATGATTTGAATTTCGGACCACAGTAATAGGCGCCCACGTAATAAATGTTTACCTATTGCTGCGGGCTTGATTTTGTTATTGATGTACCAATTTATATTTTTTTGAATGTTGAATCCATTCAAACAAGTGTTCTGATTAAAAAGAAATCATTTCTCCACTGCGTACAAGGGTATGCAACAAATCTAAAGTTGATTAAAGAACAGTACTCTGGTAACTGAAATAGAAGCAAAATAGTGGATTTTTCACGTTTTATGCATGTTTTTGAAAAATATTTATCAAGAATTTGTAACTAATTTAGCAACATTTTGGGGTTTTTATACAGAAGAGTGAATTCTTATTAAATTACGGGAATTTTTTGGTGTCAAAAAATTATTTGCACTCAGCTTATTCTGATTTGGTGAAAAAACGCAGTAATAGGTACACCTGCAGTAATTGGCACACTTACCCTACTCACTTGAAAGAAATTTGCAACTTCTAATAATCGACTTCAAGATAATAAGGATTCTACTGTTTTTTAAATGATCTAAATAATTTTAATCGTTCTTTTCAAAATTTCAATTTTCAAACTAACGATATTCCTTCTAATAAAATTTTATCTCGCTAAGTTACTAGAAGAATTTACTAGAATTACTTGAATTTCCTCCATATTTCTCAATTTTTGAAAGGTGCGTTTTGCCATTTTGACCTATCAGTAATCGTGACGAATATACTCTTTCGCAGATAACTCCACAAAACAGATTTTAAGATCTCCCAGTATTTTCTTAGCGCTAAAATCTAATTCTGCTCGAAGGAGCAGAAATATGTTGTCGAAAATAAGCACATACATATTTATATTATTTGTATTTTGAAAGATTATTTGGCGGTAACTGTAAGAGTGAAATTGAAAATTCAATAAAATATTTACTGATACACTTTTTAGCATCCTTAGATAGAACTTGGATAAAGAAAATAGCGATAGGCCGTAATTAAGAACACGGAAACGACGCTATGATTATGAGGAGCGAACATCGTTAAACTCAAAGCAAGCTGCAGCTTAGCTCGAGTACTTGATGAGCCAAAGCTTCAATTAACGCCTAATCTGAAACACGCTTGCTTTTTAAAACTTCACACTTTTAGCTACACCTTATTATACCTTGTGATCATAGCAAAACGTAAAATTACACGTGAATATTATTGGGCCGTTCATGAACTACGTTACCAATTTGAGTAGAGGGAGTTCGCGCCAAAAACTACGGTTGGTAAGAACAAAGCTTTAAAATTTTGCGTAAAATGGCTCTTCAGCGGTACAGCATAATAAAAACTTAATAAGATTTGAAATCGCTTTCATATTTCAAACTGCACACTCTTTCCAGTATTCCCCTTTTTATCCATCTTTTCAACTACTTTATTAAAAATTAATTTTTTTTCTATTGAAGATACACATATTTGCGACGATTTGTTTTAAAATATAAAAAGTCGTTTTTCTCGAAAAAACATACACTTATAATTTTTGTCAATGCTTTCTTTAAATTTAGTCTATGTAAAGAAAACATCCTGTCGGTTTTATGTAGACTATGTATATTTTGTGGACATTATTCTCTCGAAAAGAATCGTTTACAAGAAAAATTAGAAAATTATATTTTCAGAAAAAAATTCTTCTGGCTTATAAAAAGGTTTAGTCCGCATAAACCTGAAACGATTCACAGCAGGATCCATTCTTATTGTTAAAATATTTCGTTTGAGTGGGAAACTTTTTCAATAACTAGTTTCATTGAAGCAAAAAGATATTCTATGCAAATGGTGTGATTTTGAATTAATAATAGTGTAAACTAAGAACAGTTTACAGAATAATAATGTTAAATTCTTTATTAAATTAAAAAACTTCAAATATGAGTTTTATGCTTGAAAACACTTTCAAACAAAAACTAAAAAACTATCCAAAATTTCTCGGAATTCGAACTGACGTATTAAAAATTTCATTTAAAAAAAGTAACGCCAGCGTAACAGTAACGGCAACGGCAACGGTAACACGTTACATACTTTAAAGCAGTAAAGGCAAACTTAGCGCGTTACTTTTAACAAGTAACGTTTCAAACGCTGACTATTTTATTGTTAATGCACCTGTTTGGTTAAAAATTAGTTTGTCGTTGTTGAAAATTCGTCTTTTGGGGGGTTGCAAATTCATCTCTTTTGGTTGAAAACCTTTTTTGGTTGAAAATTAAAATATTCTTTTGAAAATGAAAAACATTTTGACTTGAAATCTGAACAATTTAGGGAAGATCAAAAATACGCCGAAATTGTTAATTTAGTTTATGGACAAGACGGAATATATAGAGAGCAGATTTTAATTGGCATTTGATAAAATGGCAAGAAAAGGATCAATATTGGGTTTACGAAAATTATTAACCTTTAGTAATGCACGTAAGTTCTGCGGATATTATAGAAAAGGTTAAGATAGAGAAAACTAAATAATTACGTCCTCATGAAGGTAAGTTTGTAATTACCTAAATTTCGAAATATGTATTTTTCACACATGTCGATACAATTTGACCCCAAGAGCTCTAAAATACAATTTTTTTCAATATCCATGTGGGTTTGTGTCTTTTTTCCAATAGGTTTTTGATTCATATCCGACATTTAGAAGGGTTTTTTCAGCTTGGAGATTGGGCAAGAAAATTTACCTTGTTTATATTTGAAAAATACGTTTTTGATACTAAAAGTAAAACAACACGATATCTAGTATATTTGCTTACATCTTCAAATTAAATCGATGGACCTATTTTTGAAAATTTTTCAAGCTACCAGTACCGATTTATGAAGTCTCAAAAAAATTTATGTATTCTGTCCACATGAGAAAAACTTTATCTCATATTAGGAATACTACAGTACTGTATCTGACATCTTTGCTCACGTTTTCGAGACACGTCGAATAATCTATTGACGTACCATCTATGACCTCTCATGATCTTTCAATATCAATTCCTATATTTAAAATATATATTGTTGATCTTCAAGGTATGAGAAAAACTTTTTGAACATTGGGCATACAACAGTAATGTATATGACATATTTGTTCGCGTCTTCGAGACGTGTTAATTGCCCAATTGAAGAACATTTCATGACCTGCCATAATCTACCAATACCGCTTTTGAATATCTCAATAAAATCATTTACCTTGTTTATGAGACGACTTCCTTATTAGCAATATAACAGTATTGTATTTGATGTAATTTGTGGCGTCCTCGAGACGCGTGGAATAATCTATTGACGAACCTTTTATGACCATTCTTGATTAATCAATAGCGACTTGAAAAGTTGAAAAAGAAGTTAAATTGTTTTTATAAAAAAAAACTTCGTTTTAATTTGAAATATAACACTATCGTAAGCTAACAAATTGTTCATTGCAACAGAATACATCGATTGACACGTTGATGGGCTCTGTAATTTTCTGAAAATAAAATTTTCGGTATTTAAAGTATCCCATCTTTTTCTTTTTTAGAGGAAAACCTCCCTCTTTGAGGAAGCAAATTTATTTGATACCTATGAGGAAACAAAATTTTCATAAAATGAGCACAAATAAATGCACTCATAGTGAATAAATCCATAGTAGTTCGCAGCGGTATTTTTATTTCGCGAAAACCCCAATACTCACTTTCATTTATTATTAAAGCGGTGAGAAATTAATTGTTGGAGTGATATAACCTTTCAGGAGTGTTCTAAATGCAAACCCGGATGTAATTCCTATTTATAGAATAGACTCAGACATTCTAAAACCGATGAGTTTAAAACAAGGATATGGTCCATGGTTTAATATTAATGTTATTTCACGGAAAACACATTTCCTTTGTTTCAGGTTAAACCTGATTCTGAAATGGTTATACCCCAACAACATGGTCTCTATACTGTAAAATCAAGTTTACGTCTCGAAGTTGGACCACACCATCTTGCTAGCGGTCAGATCAAAATCAGGTAACATAATTCTTACTCGCTTTGGATTTATTCGTACTTCGAAACACAGAGAGAATTCCTAATGGAATTACTTTTATGCTGAGAAATCTTGGATGAATAACGTAGTTTTATTTCTCAGCTTTATGAGTCTTCTCTTCACAGTGTTGATTAAAGTTTCATATAAATTAGCAATTTGAATTTTGAGAAATATAAAAATAATTAAAAGAATGGATCAGAAGTTTTAATTATCAGGAACATATAGCGTAAGTATTTTAAAACATTAATGAGAAATGTCTTATTCGTGCACAAGAAGTTTAAGTATTCCATTCCGTTTTTAAGACAAATAAATTTATACGAAGTAAAAATATGCTGGCTCAGAAATATCTAATGGCATGTGCAGTAAATCACATATGCTGTTATTTTAGGCGAATACTTATAATAATTTAATCAAACCAAAATTATATTATCATTTACAGAATATATCTTAATATATGTCCTGAATATTAATAGTTTCTCTCAATATTAAAAATAATTATATAATTTATTATATATAAAACAGGCTGATGATAACCGTGAGATTGGTCATATCCTTCGGTTTTTTCCGTTGAATGAAAGTCTCTTAACTTTCAGGCTGTTTTTAGATCGTACAGCTCGTCTAATCCTATACAGTTTTTTAATGAAACCTCATATGGATTATATTTCAAAATATCCTAAAAATCACTTGAGGTCAACTTATTTTATTTAGGTCGAAACGATTATACAACCAGACTAATGTTAGCTCATTAAATTCGATTGCTTTAGTTTTCAAATTCAATATTTTTGCAAGATAAAATTTTTTTTTAATAACTAGGTCCTTCTTTCATTAGCAAAATAAAATAAGTTTTCTTTGAAATTCGAGTTGACTAAAAACCAAGAAGAAATGAACTTAATTTTTCAGAATATTTTTCGCTTCTATAAAATTATTTAATTTCAAAACTCAAGCAACCGAATTTAATTAGCTAACTTCATTCCTATTTTTATCACTTAATTTAAACTCATGTGTTTTATAAAGTATTTTGAAATATAAGCCTTACAAGGTCAAATCAAAAGACTTTATGGGATGAGCAGAGTCTGACCATATGAAAACATACTGAAAGTTTGAGATTTTTATATTTTACTCCTTAGGAGATATTCAATATAACTGGATCTAATGCCTTCCCTTTTATTTCAATAAAAAAAAAAAGAAAATATATTCAGCCAATTATTGTTTTTTTTTCCAAAGATTAATTAAGTCTTCAAGTATTACTAAATAAAGATATACATTCTCAAAAATAGCGTCTTCAAAATAAATTTAAAAAAATTAAATATGACAAGGAGATTACAGAGTTTTCAAGTATTAAAGACGCGATTACAATTTTTATAGTAAAGTTGTTTGATTTATTTTTTTTCTAAAAATTAATTCAGCTCTACAATTTTTTCTCCATCATTAAGAATATGTTACAAAAGATCGCTTCTAATAAAAGTTGTCTACTTCTAGAAAGATAACGTAAAAATTTAGAAGAATTATAAAAAATTCCTGTCTTTCTAATCATTGCAATCAAAGTTCAATTGAGGCACTGAGAATGACAACTAGGTAAGGCCCAAAAACGAAATTTTACAGGAGAAACAAAAAACATTTTCTGCAGTAGGATTAAAAATAGAAAATTCTAAAAATGATGGAAGCTAATGGTCCTTGCGAGCTATACTTTCAGTATATTCAAACAGTAAAAAAAAATTTAGAGTAGTGTGGGGGGGGGACAAAGTGGGACTTACCTAGTTGTAATTCTCAACTATTTGAAAATGCATTTTTCATGTTTCAAATGTGTGAAAATCTTCAAAAGTGTTAGAAAATGATCTTCAATTATAAAAAATACCACACATGACAGAAAACATAAGTTTAATTCCCCTCATTACTTCTGGGTAAATGGGAGGAAAAACGAAATGGGACTTACCTAGTTGTCATTCTCAATTATTTGAAAATGTATTTTTTCATCTTTGAAATGTATAAAATTCTTTAAAAGTGCTAGAAAATGATCTTTAAATATAAAAAAATACCGCTATTGACAGGAAACATAAGTTTAATCCTCCTCATTACTTCTGGGTAATAGGGAAGAAAAACGAAATGGGCTTTACCTAGTTGTCATTCTCAATTATTTGAAAATGTATTTTTTCATCTTTGGAATGTATAAGATTCTTTGAGAGTGCTAGAAAATGATCTTTAATTATAAAAAAACACCACACGTGACAGGAAACATAAGTTTAATCCTCCTCATTACTTCTGGGTAATAGGGAGGGAAAACGAAATGGGCTTTACCTAGTTGTCATTGTCAATTATTTGAAAATGTATTTTTTCATATTTGAAATGCAGAAAATTCTCTAAGAGTGTTAGAAAATGATCTTCAATTATAAAAAAAAAACACCACACGTGACAGGAAACATAAGTTTAATCCTCCTCATTACTTCTGGGTAATAGGGAGGAAAAACGAAATGGGCTTTACCTAGTTGTCATTCTTTATTATTTGAAAATGTATTTTTTCATCTTTGAAATGTATAAAATTCTTTGAGAGTGTTAGAACATGATCTTTAATTATAAAAAAAAGCACCACACGTGACAGGAAACATAAGTTTAATCCTCCTCATTACTTCTCGGTAACAGGGAGGGAAAACGAAATGGGCTTTACCCTGTTGCCATACTCATTTCTCTACAACCACCTCAACTTCAACCACGTTTTTTGACAAAATTGAATTTTTTATATTATTTGAACATTTTTTCATAGATCTTTGCCTAAAGTACTTGGAACTGCAAAAAAGACGATTTCCGAAACAAGTGGACTTTACCTAGTTGTTAATCTCAGTGACTCAATTCATTAAACAAATTTGTATGCTCTCTTCTCTGAAATAAGTTGGCAATTATCAAAGTTCTGACAAAACGAACCCAAATTGTTAACTTCACAAGGCAATATTGTAAAACTTTCACCAATTTTTTTATTCATTTGGATTTTTAATATTTACAATTTATCAGCCTGTTGGATTCAAAATGTAACTTGTTCATATAATTTTTTTTTTAATTTAATATTTATTTACAAAGGCCCGTTTTATTTATTTTTCAGATGTGAATCTGCAGTCCAGGCGACTCAAATGAAAGAACCGTTAATCGACCTGCGAGGTGCCGACATATTGGGTATGTCTTTAAAAATAATGAATATTCTATTGGTGAATTTTTTGATATTCGGAACTCTATACCAGCATGAGTGAAGAATTTTTCTGAAATTTCAAAAGTGAAAAGTATTCCAGAAAATTCTAGCTCAAAGGAAGTCTTGCGTCAGTGCAGACAGGACTGGGTTAAGATTTACCTTTAAAGTGGAATTACCCTCTGAAAGACTCGGTGATACTTCTCATTTTTAGACTTAAGAGTTTTAAACTTTCTGAGGAATATTCTAATTCAAAAGAATATTTTCAAAACTCTTCTCAATTCTTTCTCAAGCCATAGTATATTATTTTTATGACAGATAATAATTTAAAAATAATAATTATATGAAATTGTTTTGCTTTGAGTGCTTTAAATTTATAATAATCGTTTACTTTTTAGTCAATGATAAGTTTGGGGCCATTCAAAAAGTACGTTACGCTATTTTGAAAACGTATTTCACTCCTCCCCTTTTTCGCCTAAAATGCTTCCAAATTAAACTCTAAATATTTCAAGTTGATATATACTGCATCTTCATCAACATAGTTGAATTTTTAAACAAAAAAGATTAATTTTTACCAAAAACTTGCATTTCCAACAAAATAGTTAAACTTTTAAGAAAAGGGTTAAACTTCAACCAAAAATAGTTGTATTTGCAACCAAATAGTTGAATCTTCAATCCAAGCGACGAATTTCCTATTTAGAGAGACGACTTTCCAACAAAATAATTATATTTTCAACAAAATAATTTCATTTTCATACAAAAAGTTCATTTTTAACAAAATAGTTGAATTTTTTATAGTAATTATAAAATTTTGAACAAAAAAAACAACTAATTTTCAACAAAATAGTTAAATTCTCAACCAAAGAGATGAATCCTCAATTAATAAAATGAATTTTTAACAAAGTGGTTAAACTTTTAAACAAGCAGTTGAATTTATAATCAAGAAAATTATCATTTTCTACCAAAAAAGACAAATTCACAACCAAATACATAAATTTTCTACAAAATTGTTGAATTTTCAACTAAAAACTATCAACTTTCAACCAATAGTGGAATATTTGAATTTTCAGCTGATAAAATTAATTTTCAACACGCAAAAAAAATCGTTAACAAAAAAGTTCAATTTTGAAACAAAGAGATGGGTCTTTAATTAATAGAATAATATTTTAACACAGTAGAACTACGTTCAATCACGTAGTTGAATTTTTAACGAATAACATGAATTCGCAAAGAAAATGTAATGGTTGAAGTCTTAATTAAAAAAGATCAATTTTCAGCCAATTATGGAATTTTTAAATTTCCAGTTGAAAAAAAGACAGTTTTCATCAAAATAATTCAATCTTCAACCAAATAGTAGAAGCTGTAACCAAAAGAGATGCATTCTAAACCAAAAATATAATAGTAGACTTTTCAGTTAAAAAGAATGGAATTTTGATGAACAAGGGTTCAATTGTCTTATTTCTGAGTTTCATTAATTCAGTTCGCAATTACGTGAAAAAACCATAAAAAGGAAAGTTTCTTGAAAATATTGGAAAAAGAGCAATTGGGTATATAATTGAAAAAGAGGAAAATATGGGAAAGAGTTTGAAGCCTGTATTTAGATTTTTTACTTGTAAAATAAAATCACTAATTTTCATTTTTCCAAACATTTAAAAAAATTGCTACACTTGTTTATATTCTTCATGTGTGATGTCACATTTTGCATTAACCCTTTTACTTCTATGTGTCAAATCGTCACAAAATCTGATTAAGCCCCCCATCCTGATAGTGTGACGTAGTTTTCAAACGTCCCCTTTCAAAACCGCAACTTTTAGAAGTCCTAAATTTAGATCTGATGAAATTAGAAATGATTTTAAAAAATATCGTAAATTTGGTCGCTTAATTGATACAATTGTAATCTTTTTCTCAATGAATATCAATTTTTAAGTCAAGAAAAATTGATCTGTTCAATTCCAGGAATGATTCTCGATAATAAGTAATTAGATTGTTGTGTTACACATGTCTGAATTTAATGACAGTACGCTCTAACGAGAGGAATAATGACTTTCGTGCAAAATCGATCCGCTGTAACCGCGCAGAATTAACAATCGGTCGGGAACCCAGCGTACCACTTAAGCAAATTAACGGACTTTATGGATTTGCAAGTCCATAAAATTAGCCCGACACACCCCTAGACTGACTCTTTCTCTCCCGAGACACCCGGCAGGGTGGCGCAGAAATTAAAACAATAATTTACAACTACTGCTACCTACTCCGGTCCGCGTAACACCCCCCCCCCATTTCCACCTTTACCTTCGTTGGCTGCCGTTTAATTGCGAATTAAATTAGCCCGTTCATTTTTCGTCTAGATTCATGTCTAGTGTAAGCGTGAAATTTTATTAAATATCAATATATACAAGAGCAATCAATGTATAGCTGTAGATTGTAGACAGTATACGCAAGAAAACTACATGTAGCTTTTTGAGCAATTCCTGTTTTATAAAGTAGATAGGATGGACAGGATGGTTGAGACAGGGTGGGGGGGGGGACTTGCCATACAAATTTGCTGTGTCAGTTTAAATGAAAGTTGATTAGAATCACGGGAGAATTAGTATTTTTCGCATTTTATGTAATATTTTGGACGTTTTTAAATAATTTAAAAACTTTGAGCCTAAATCAAGCAAGGATTGACTGTTTCTAGAATAAAAAAATATCTGGAATTAAAAAATTGAATTGAAATGGTAAAATATAAAGATTACGCCTTTAACGTTTGAAAAAAGTAAACTAAATGTTTTGAAATGATAATATAAAAAAATGCTCTCCTATTTTTATTTACTTGAATGATCCTAATGTATTATTACATTATAATAAAAATATACAAGAAATTATAAAAATCATGATTTCTAATATTCAGTATATTATATTGATCGTTAAACGGCTGAACAGATGATCAGTATTACATTAAATTAGGTTTCTTGTACCATTCGGACTGCAAGAAAATAATTATTTCACAATTATAATTGACTTCAATACTTCAATTTATTATTAAATTATTGTAATTGTACATAAATGTCGAAACTCAGCGATAATTCAAAACTGTCATTAATGTTACTTTGACATTTTTCTTAAAGATAGTAAGGGTCTTAAAATATTTTAAAATTTTCAAAAAACTAATAAAACTATAAGTTCACACACTATCACAATAATCTAAGAGTTCGACAACAAGAACAATATATCAAAATTTAAAAATCATTGTAGTCATAAAACCGTCAGAGCATTTCGATTATTTCTGGTTAAAGGACATCGTTATAAATGAATCTTAATACTTACCGCCATAACCGTTCCATCAGGAGCTGAAACTTCCCTTTTCTAAATTGTCTGATCCTTTAAAAAGTGATTTTCACACACTACATGTCCAGGGCTCGGAACGGATTACTTTTTAGTAACTTAGTTACTTTTTTGATCCGCGATTACTAAAAAGTTACTTGTTTCATGAAAAGGTTACTTTCGGTTACATGTTTTGCCCGGAATAGAAAAAAAGCATTAATTCATCATTCATAATATTTAAAAACTTGTGAAAATGTAAAAATTCCAAATTTTCCAGTAAATTGGACACTTTAGAGCCAGAAAAATTAGAGAATAACAATAAAATAATATTTAGTTCGTATGTAAAATGTATAAAAAGGGCTATCAATTGAACTATTATGAATCCTGATAAAAATTGCAACTTAGCTAAAATTGCTAGTTTTTAATTAAAAATTTTAATTTGTTTTGTTGAAATAACGAAGTGCGTATTATATTTTCCGATGAAAATTTATATTCTTAGGTTGAAATTCGGTTAAAAGTTTAACAATTTTTGTTAAAACTATATTTTGTTGTTGAAGATTCATCATTTTCGTTGAAAATCCATCTTTTTTGGTAGAAAATTACTATTCTTGATTGAAAATCACCCTTCTGTTTAAAAATACATAATTTTATTTGAAAACTCATCTTTTTGGTTACAAATGTACTTATTTTGTTAAAAATGCGTCTTTTTCGGTTAAAGATTCCCCTGTGTTCGTAAAAAATTCAACTATTTCGTTGAAAGATAACGTTTTTGTCAAAAATCCATATTTACGGATTGAAAATTCAACTGTTTTGTAAAAAAAATTGCAGTTCCGAGACCTGTACATGTCCAGGTTTAACAATAAAATCCCTTTTGTCCAACCCCCCCTGAAAACGCACCATTGCATGCACGCGAAGCAGGCGTAATGTGGCCGCCAAAAGCCCAGTGACGTTCGCACATGCGCACTCCGCCGCCGGACCGATATGAAACTTTACGCCTGCTACATGAAACTTTACGCCCGCGACATAAAAGTTTACGCCCGCTACATGAAACTTTGCGCCCACTACACATACACTGCACCCCGTCAGTGAGAATATGGACAAATTTATATTTATCTTTGCAAAAATTACATTGCTGGACCCGACAGTCTCCCTTCTGCAATGTACGCTATTTCTTCCTTTCACCTATATAATCTAAAATTGTCAAGCACACCAAACATCCGATATCTGCTCCACATGCTCGTTTTCAAGGAGGGGGCCAAAAAGTATGGTGCGTATTAAGGGCGTAAAGCTAGTTTGCCTCATGTGACAGCCGCCCTCGCTTCGCTCGGGCAGCAAATTCACACTCGTCAAAATAGCCTTCTTTACGACCTCCATACACAATATACTATTTTATCACGCTTACTTGCTTGTTGCCAACGTTCGACCTCATTTTTTGGGAGGGAGAAAAACACTTTTTTTACTCCGTTTGAGCGGGATCACCC
>JAABKJ010000086.1:0-61182 GCA_011634705.1 Andricus grossulariae | reverse complement strand
CTGGGAGCCGATGTCATTTTTTTAGATGACAGTTACTCCCAGTGGGACCCTGCGGTGGTTGTTAACCTTTAGTTTTATATATATATATATATACCCCACTCCTCTTTAACCCATAACTCCCACGTCTGATCCCATTTTTTTAAAAGAAATTTCTTATCTTCATTCAGTAGATAAGTTCTATAGTAGATCTTAATTTATGCATTCAATATCAACTGAAGAAACTTATACTAGAAAGAGTTTGCGTTTCCTGAAGATGGTATTCTTTTTTTAATAAATATCGATGGAAGAGAGGAACAGGTTGATGCTGCTTGGCAGCGTAAGGTGGGGTGAATTGTTTCACGGAAACTATGTTATCGAGTTTACAAGGTCAATAGACATGGGCAGTACACGACTGTTGGTTGTAGATGCTCAGATAGGTAGATGTAACACACCGATGGGCACGAAGATAAACTGAGGGTTGGCATTCTCACGAAAGATACTAGTCCGAGCGATGCGATGGGAACTTCGTTATGGCCTTGCAGGCAGTTTTGCAGACTTTAACACTGCACCCAGGCTCGATAAGCTTCCGCAAGGGTAAAATTGTTTCTGTTTTATCGCTTACAAGGATAAGATTGAAAGCAAAGCACCAAGCTCCACGAAAAACGGGAACGAAAACTGTTATCTTCTCTCTTTAGTGTAAAAAGGATAGCGAAAAATCTATATGAAAGAGAAACGCGGGCTAATAGGAATTATAAGTAAATAATGTCAATAATAATAGAAAATAATAAAATTGACTATTTAAATTCAAGGAATTCAGTATTTAAAGTTGTTACTTTCGAGTGGTTAATTAATGTGCTACCAATTGCGCCATCACAGTCCGCCAGTGGAAAATTTAGAACTTGTATTTATTATTTGATGTGACTCCGGTGCATTAACGCATTTTTATGTGACATCGTAGAGTATCGTAATGTACAACATTACGATATTCTACGCTGTCGCAACAAAACTTGTGAATGCACCGTCGTCTCATAAAACAGTATATGCGCCAATGCGCACAATTCGTGTCTTCACGCGACTCGCTTACAATGCTCGTCGCGTAAAGACCCTAATTATGCACCTTGGCACATAATATACTATTATGTGGCTCCGGTGCATTAACGCGTTTTTATGCGACAGCGTAGAGTATAGTAATGTTGTACATTACGATACAGCGGTCGATCACTCTTCACATTACACTCTGCTGTATCGTAATGTACAACATTACGATACTCTACGCTATCGTAACAAAACTTGTAAATGCAGCGTCTTCACATAAAATAGTATTTGCGCCAATGCGCACAATTCGGATCTTCACGCGACTCGCTTACATTGCTCGCCGGACTTATCTCGCCTCGGTTTCGTTCGTCCTGCGAGCTTTGCCGCTTGTCGCGTCAAGACCCTCATTATGCATCTCGGCACATAATATACTATTATTGTATTATTGATTTGTTTTCCTTTTTAATTTTAATCGTTGATTTTTTCATGTTTATTCAAAAATCGTCAAAATTCTTCGGCTGAAATCTGAGTCTTCTTCAAGGCTTAAGTCTTACACTCCATTCCCATAAAAGCACAGTTTCGAGGGTTGCCTCGCACTGACCTTATGACTAAATCGGTACCCTAGAAACGTAAACAGTCAAGGCCAACTAAACCGTTTCCAATTGGAATGTATATTATTGCCCAATATACTCGGCTGAGTAATCGCGCATGGAGCGCTTCCGAGGCGAGAGTCGCAAGCGTCTCTCTTCCTGCCAGCTGAAAAACTGCGTGAGCCAACTGTTCTAGGAATTGGGAAATCAGACGGGCTTCTATGGGACTTGGAGTCTACTTATATTGCGTGTAACTTATCAACAATTTCGTCGTAGAGCGTTCAGCGTTATAAAGATTTGTAATTGAATGAGTTGAGAGAAGTTATAATAGGATAGAATTTTGGTAGTCAGAAAGTAAAATCTTAAATAGTTAGAAATTGGAGCATAATTTTGAAAGGCATAACCTCAAAAATATTTTTCTGTTTCTAATATAGGAGATAAATAATAGATCATTATGACAATAAACGCTATACGGTGAAATCATTTTTTAATTTTTGCACAATATAGAGTAAAATTACGCCTTCAAAAGGACTGGGATACACACTTCTATTTAAAACAGAAGTACCGCTTGTGATTTAAAAAAATATGCAATGCTTGTATTTATTGAGTAAAATGAGGCAATTGCATTTTGAGGCTAGAACTTGAGTTCAACTAGAAATGTTCCGCTTCACAAATTTATATTTTAGGAATCTATCGGTCGAAACTTTCAATCAAAAGTTTCAAATTAACCTTATAGGTACCATTAGCAGCAAATTTGACACATTTATCAGGATTTATAATAGTTCAATTGGAAACCCGTTTTGCACCTTTATAATAAAAATAATTAATTATTGAATTGCTATTTTCTAATTTCCCTTGTACTAAAGAGCCAAGTTAACTGGAAAATTTGAATTTATAACATTTTCATAGGCTTTCTAAAAATGTTATTGATAAAAAATGGCGTGTTTTAAATTTATCAAGGTAAAAGATTCCGATTTATAATTTAAAGGAAACATTACTAAAAATAACAGCCTTAACGTCAAACATTTGAATTTAACTAGCATAAACTTCCTCAAAATTAGAAAAAGATTTTTTTATGTCAATTTTTGTATATTTTGTTTTTTTTCTGATTAAAAAAAAGAATTAAAAAATAGGAAAAAAACAAAGAAAAACGAAGTAACGCAATGTAAAGAAGATTGCTTTTTACCTTGCTTCTTTTTATATTTTGGGTTCTCTAATTTGAAAATTCACAACAAATTAAAGAACTTTAGAAAATGATAAAATGATGACTGCTTTTTTAAATTATTGCAAGCCAATATACTCAAAAACCCAATTAAATTTGTTTGGAGAAATAAGTGGTAATATGTACTACATATTTACTGAGTTTTCTCATTGGAAAACCACTGCCTTAGAAAAAAGTCTTCACATGTAGAAAAGTTTTAACAAAAATACATGTTTTTTATAATCATATTTAAAAAAATAATTTACTTGGCCTCAAAAATGCTTAAGCCGCCATAAAACTTATAGAACATGTCTTTTTAATATGAACAGAAACTGTAAACAAATATGACAATAAGATATAACATTAATACATAAAAATGTGGGGTTTCCAGAAAACCTTTTTTCTTTTTTTCATCGAAATTTGAAAACATGAAAAGAAGATTTTAAGGAAAACTCCGCCTTTTTTATTATTTCTAATATTAAAGAAAAGTTTTCATTAACATAAAAAAATATCCTATAAGTTTCATGTCAGCTGGACTACTTTTGTGGCTGAATTTTTTTTTAAATATATTTTTTTTCTCCAATGATGCAAGATATCACGAACGATGAAGAGGTATTCTTTGTAGAAAATTCCTGGATGTGAAAACTTTTATGTGAAAATTTCTTTGTACCTTTCGGTTTTTCCGGAGAAAATTGAAAAATTATATTTTTCAAAAATAATTGTTTTTAATTTTAACCAGTCGTTCAACGAGAACGAAACTCATGAGATATGTAGTACTAATCTTCAAATGATTGTTAAAACATGCGATAAAACTGCAAAATACGTGCATTGGCCCATATGTTTTTTCAAGAATCTTCCATATTTAGAGATTATGAATTAATAATATTTTTACAGAATCCCGAAATGAAAACCTTGAGTAAAGAGCTGGTTTTTCTTCCTTGAATCGATGGTAAAAATCAGGTCGCAAATCGTTTGAAGTAAGCGGGATTTCTGACAATTTGATTCCGGGTCGCGTGATGCGAATTGGCCAGCTGTGCTAAAATGCACTATATACGAGTAAATGTATACCTACACATGAATTCGAGTTCCAAAAGCGATTACCTATATTTCTTTGAACCTACATATATATAGCATGGATGTACCTCAAAGTACTGAGAAACTTCTCCTCTGTCCTTTCAAACATCTACTTCCTTCGATTCTGAAAAATTACTCCTAAAAGATCTTTTGCGAATCATAGGATCGCAATTTTCTCTTTAGGATCTCTTTGAGATAATTCGTTAAAGACATTACTGATTATTTACTTATGACTGATTATTACTGATTTATTATAGTTAGAAAAAATCTGTTTAATCCAATTATTAATAAGTGCATGGCGTCATTTTCGATTAATTCTCGAAACTACTCGAAACAATTTGAAACTATTGTTGTTGGGAAACCAGAATTTGTGATTGGATAAAGCTTTATTTTTTGTTGCCATTTAAAAAAAGGGGCTGCAAACTTCAGGTTTATGAGAAATGTAAGGTTACCTAAATACTATGTTCAATAATAATAATAATAATAATCAATGGAAAGAGGTATCCTACACTTTGAAATACAAAATTTAATTTCTTCAGTTCAAAAAACATAACATGGAATCCAAGTAGTCGAAGTTATTCAAAATAAATTTTTCAAACCATAATCTTAAAAAAAGAATGGCATATTAACCATATAGAAGGTGCAAGTTTTAAAAATGTTTATAAATATGTGACGTTGGCTTACCTACGAATAATATGAGTTTTATAAACTCGATTAAAATTAAAAATTACATTTTCAATATTTAAACTAACTTATAAAGTTTATACACTATACTATATGTTGAAAATCAAATATTTTAAATTATTAGCGATGAAATTTCTGGAATCGTGTAGATTTTAAAAATTAGAAAGTTTCAACTCAAAAATTTTTGGTAATAATTTTCGAAATTACCTCGAAACTATTATTATCTGCAAACTCGTGTTCGTATAATTGATAAAGTTTTTATTGTTTTGCAGTTTAAAAAAAAAGTCTGCAAACTTCAGGCTGACGAGAAATGTAAAGTTATCTGAATACAATGATAAATACAAATTATCAATGAAACCAAAGTCTCCAGCAATTTAAAATGAAAAATTTTATTTTCCTCAGTTCCAAAAACATAACAGAGAATCCAAATAGACAAAGTCAGTCAAAACACATTTTTCAAACTACAATATTATAAGAGAAATTGTATGTTGCCATAACCATATAAAAGGTCCAATTTAAAAAAATACTTATCAATTTGTGTCGTTAGCTTAGCCACGAAAAGTATGTACTTTATAAATTTGATTAAAATTAAAAACTACATTTTCAATATTTGAACGAACTTATAAGGTTAATATACTATACTATGTTGAAAAATAAATAATTTGGTACATTAACGATGAAATATTCTCAATTTTTACAGATTTAAAAAAATTAGAAAGGTTCAGCTCAAAAATGGTTGATAATTTTATTCAGATGCCAAGGAGATTCTTTTTAGTTTTAGTGAAACACATATTTAAAGAAAAAATTTTTTTCTCTACTTTTTCTATTAAAAATCAAATTACTGCAATAAAGTTACACAAAAGCACGTTGTGATTTGAGCAAAAATTTATTTTAGAAATTATGTCTTATTTAATTTTAATGCATTCATAAAAAAATGTTCTGTTCTGGATAAATTCAACTAAAAATCTAAGAGTTATTTACCACGTTTTTGTAGAAACTTTAAAATTATTAAAGTTTAATTATATTTTATAGTTTTGTTTTTTTAACTTTGTCAACCTTTTGGATAAACTATTTTAAAATTTTCACCAGAAATCCAAAATTTAATTTTTATATCTACCTCGGATATTTCCACTACAATTTTGAATGATTAATATTTATTTACAATAATATTTAATACTTCTTCTGCTCAGCCATTTTCAATTCTCAGGATTTTTTAAATGCGGTAAATTTATGCTATTCTCTTATATCTATACATTAATTTTAAATGTATTTAGTGAATAAGAAAATAAAATAATAAAAAATAAGTTGAATCCTAGGGTGCTGAAAAATATTTAATCTTATATTTCTACTCTGAGCAAACATTTATAAGCTTCTATAAGTAGATTCCATGTCTTTTAATTGCACTATTCAAAAAAAAAAAATGTCAATCTTTTGACATAATATGAATAATATTCCTCAGCGCCTTGGTTTTGTAATTTTTTAAGATTTTTTTTCTTTATCTGTGAGAAAATCATATTTTTAAAATTAATTTTCTAATCTCTATAACAGTATGTCTACTCAAACCATAGGAAAAAATGTCCTGGCAATTCCAGGTTTTTTCTAGGTATCTCACATTTTTCCAGGAATAGCGTTTCATAGTACGGAGCAATTCAAATATTTTGCATTTTTTTAACAATCGACTCGGAATATGTACACAGTTTTGCACGTAGTTTATTGTAAAAAAATTTGTGTTTCAGTTTCTAGGGATTCAATACATATATGTTTAATTTAGAAAGCGCCGGAAAATTGTATTATAAGATACTTAAATATATTAATATATTAATTATCGATTATTTGAATAAAAACATAATACTAACAACATAATGAATCATTTCTTAAATTTGTTTAATGTGAAATATAATTGATTGACTTTCAACCAAGAAAATTAATTTCTGCTGAAAAAGGCGAATGTTCAACTAAAAAAGATGATTTTTCCACCAAAAATTGAATACTTAAATTTTCAGTTAAAAAAATTGATGTGTAACCAACGAGATGAATTTTGAACTAAACTGATGAAATATTTAACTGGAATAGTTATATTTTCAATTAAGAAAAATTAATTTAAAAAGAAATTCAACAAAATAGTTAAAGTTTAAACTGAAGTAGTTAAATTTTTAGTAAATAAATTTAATTTTTAGCCAATGAAAAAACGAATTTTCAACCAAATAGCTCATTTTTCAACCAAAAAGATGAATTTTCATTCAAAATTAGGAGTCTTTGAAAAACTTATTTTCCAAAAAAAGAGTTTCATTATATCAATTTTATAATATCAAGAATTTTATATTTCAACTGAAGAAGATTTTTATTTGAAGATTGTTCAGTCAAGAGAGAGAACGAAAATGTCAAACAAACTGTTGAATTTTGAAGCAAAAATATTAATTTTCTGCCAAGAAGAAGAAATTTTCATCAAAATACATCAATTTTCAACCATAAATATAATAGTTAAATTTTCAGTTAAAAAGAAAAATTTCAAACCAAAAAAAAAACGAGATTTCAACAAAATAGTTAATGACAATCATATAAAGCAACTTTTACAAATAAAGAGTCATTGCTATTCAAGTTTATATTGCAATTAAAGAAAATAGAATGCTCTAAAAAAATTCCCTGACTGTAAAAAAATGCCATGACATTTGCAAGGTTTTCCAGGTTTTCTAGTTATGGTAGACACCTTGTGTTATAAGGGACCAGAAATGCAACGCTGTAGAGTGAAGACGTTTTTTATTACTAAAAATTGTTATTCTTGATCTACAAAATTAAATATCTTTTTCGAAATCCATGAAAACATGCATGCGCGCACATGGCCCGCTTTTTCTACTTGTCCTTTCTATTTCTAATGAAATAGTTGGGACGAAATTATCGAAAATCTCGCACTAATTGTTGTTGACTACCTGCTTGGTTGCATACTGCGTGAATATGATTTCAAGTGGCTGTTTTCAGTTTGTTCTTTTGAATTTTCTCGATTATTATGAATCGCTATTTCCAAATGAGGAATTGTAATTCTAAAAGTGTATGTCTAAAAGAGAAGCTTTACATTGTAAATGATTATTTAATAATAAAGACAATAATATTATTTTTTTATCGTTTTGAACAAATGTTTCAAAAATGACAAAAGGATTCTATTCATAGGCCCTTGACCATATTAAATGAGGGTATATGTATTTGTCTATTTATAAAAATTAAGCATTTTCTGCAACATCAATTGCGTAAATCAAAATTTCCAAATAAGTAACTCTATTTGATAATAATATTTATTTCTGAATATTTCTAAACATTATTGGTAAAAGAGAACATTTTCATTATAAATATTTTTTTTAAATTGGAAAATAATTTTGTTTTTAACATCTTGCTACCAGACTGTAATAGGGAAACTTTGTCACACACTCAAGTAGATGAGAAAATGAAATTATAGACATTTTAAATGATATTTAGAAGTTTTTTTACAAACTATTTATAAAATTGTTTAAAAAGAATCCGGAACATTTTAAAATAATAATTTCAGGAATAATCCACTTCAGCATATTTATTATATTCAGTATATCTAAAATATTTGAAAATATTTTTAAATTTTCTCGAGAAACCTAGGAAATTTATTTTTTATATTTGATTGAAAAATTGTTTTTCCTTCAAATTATAATTTGCCTGAAATTTTATTTTTATTCTAGAATGAAAAACCTTTTTTGGTTGTGAATGCAACAATTTTGTTGAAAATTCGTCTTTTTGTTGAGAAATTCATCTCTATTGGTAGAAATTTAATCTTTTTTCAATTCCAACTGAAAATTTTTGGTTTAAAATTCAAAACTTCTTTGGTTGAGGATTCAACCGTTTTGTTGAAAATTTTTGAAAATTTTCGGATGAATTTAAATAATTCAACTTCAAATTAAAAATATTGTTTATTTTAATTATCAAATATATCAAGGAAAGTGAAGATAAAATCAAAACAGAAGAAGAGAAGAAAATACCAAACGACTTTAAAGGCAGCAAGAAACTGTTACATAAATCTATGAAGGGAAGTACAAGTACAGATTTCGCCAGCATGAGAAACAGCAAAGCTGAAATGCTATATGATGCAGTTGGGATAATAGACGTTTGGAAAGACTCTTTTGAAGAATTATTAGGAGATAAAGCTATAGAGCACCAGAACTGCGATATAGAACATAGTGTATTAGAAAACTCAATTGAGAAAGTCTGTCTCACTGCGAGGTTATTAGGGATATAATTAAGAACTTAAAAACGGTAATGCTGTTGCTGTAGACAGTATTAGTATTTAAATACTTAAACACGGTGGCGAGTGCATACCTCACAGGTTGTGCGAATTGATAAATTTATGTATCGAGATGGGAAAAGTCCCAGACCATTGGGGAAAAAGCGATTATCGTACCCATATACAAAGGAAAGGGAGACAAAAGAAACTGAAATGATCACAGAGGTATCAGCTTATTAAGTACCGTAAGTGAAATTTACTCAAAAATACTTATTCGTAGGGTAATGAAAATAACACTAACACCTTTGGTGCTCAAAAGTCGTGTACAGGATGCAGAGCATACGCTTCTACCGATTGAACACGCTGTCAAGCCCCTTCATGGTAAATTCTACGGCATAATACATAGAGAAGAGCTCTCGATGGGTCTGTCCAACATGTTTCTCAAGTCCGCTGGATTGAGATCGGAGACTGAGGGATTTCTTTTTGCCTCTCAAGACGGCATTATAGACACCTTAGTTTACCGCGAGCGCATAATGAATGTACATGTAGGCGATACCTACTGCCGAACCTGCAAGCAAGAGTCAAAAACACTTGGACATGTTGTCGGTGGATGCTCAAAGTATGCACGCTAAGGGTGCATAGAGAGACACAATGCGGCTCTAAAATTGTTATATCACCATCTTAGGTACTTCTATGGTGTTGATCTATTGCCCGTTTTGCCATACATGCAGAGGGAACTCGAGTCCGTTGTGGAGAATAATCAGTGTAAGATCTACTGGAATTTCTCATTTTCCACGACTCAACGTAGCAGTGCTACGAAGCCTGATATTGTCCTCCACGATCCAAAAGACCAAGATCATTTACGTGATTGAATTCTTGGCAACAGCCGATAGTAATATCACGGCAAAGGAGGAAGAAAAACAGGTGAAATATCGAGTACTTCTTTTCTAGCTGAGCAGGCTGTACCACGGCTACAAAGTCCATCTTGTAGTTCTCATAATTGGCTGTCTTGGAGGTATGAAAGCTTAATTTCTTAGCCAACACAACAAGATTCCGGCTTGCCGTCAGTCTCATTGCATCGCGAACCGGATGCAAAAGGCTGTTCTTCTGGGATGACTTCTTCTGATCCGTCAACACGGTTCCTCATAACATTCTACAAAGATTGGTAGCTCTAAAAAGTATCCAAAGGCGAAACCTTCATCTCCATCTGTCCCGTCTGCCGCGTAAGGTCATCCGCGGCTAGGACCTGCCTCCAAGGAACAATGTTGCGCGATGTTAAGATGCATAAATTTCCCGCTTTTGCTTACCTTCTAGGACAGAAGTAGCAGAAGCGGATGACGTACACGTTCCAGTTGCGTCGGGATTGGTTGCTTTAAGGAACCATGATCCTAGCTTCCGGAGCCTACATCTTCTCAAATAATTATATATTGCAGGCCCATCAAATCTTTTGATATTCTATTGTTTTCTGAAATATAATTTTATTTTCCTCATTTAACAAAAAGAATCATTCATTAAACTAATTCAATGAACTAATACTTTTGATTAAAAAACACTTCTATTTATAAATTTTCTACTATTCATACTTGGTTTAACTTTTTGATTTCACAACTTTGATCAATTTTTTCTGGCAATATTGCACTACAATTATAATCTATAGTCGATTTTTTCCTGACTATTTTTTTCTCGTATGTTTATTCAGAATTTTTTTCTACTTTATTTTAGTACTTTTGTACCTAGTAATTTTTGTTTTGTTCAGCATTTAGTTTCTCCGACTTTTATTTACAATTCTTGTCTACTTTTCTTCAGCAGTTGGTGGCGATTCGCTACCGGGAATCATGGTAGAATTTTAAGTATGGACATGCCGTCCCAGACAGTACCATGCTTCTGATGTTCGGGTTCCTCTCACCACTGTCGGTCTGGAATTACTATTGAAGGCCACTGAAGTCATGCCCGCAATCGGTGGTTGATATTAGTTCCAGTGTGTATACAGTGGCCTGTGAGACCCCAGGTTCATACATGTGTAAAAATGAAGGCACGTCCATACTTAAAAGTTAAGGAAAATTAAGCAACACATTTTCGTTCTTGGGACGGTTCGTTAGAAACTGTCTCTGCGCATCTGTCGCCTTATTTACTCCAACTTCGAGTTTCTTGTGGTTCACAGCAGTTTCCGGTGGTTCAGACGGATGGGAGAAACTATTTATTAAGAAGAGCAGGACTAGAATGAAACAAAGTTGCCGGAACGGATGCTGAGAATCAGTGCTAACTCCAGTCTTGGCAAGCCGTCCCATTTAGTTTCCATTAATCGCGACAAGTTCCTAGAAGCATAAACAAGACGAACACGAACAAAAGTTTCTTCCTGATTATATTCGTTTCCTTCGACTTCACCTCTAATTCATTTAAATGTCAGAATAAAAAGAGGCTTTCTTCTCGTTTTTTTCTGCACATCTTTCTTTCATCAAAATACAATCAGAAACAAAATACAATAACTTTCCAATTTATTCTGCGTCAAAATTACATTTGAAGATCCTTTATTTCTCTGTTTCACAAATCACCTGTTTAATTAAAGATAAGAAGGTATCCATAAACCACGTTACCAATTTTGCGATATTTTTTACTCCCCTGCCCTCCTCGTTGACAACCATAGTTTTCCCATTACCCCCCTCTTCCCTCCGAAACTAACGACGCCGTTGACTATACACGGATTTTACGTTTATTCTGCGTTTTTTCGCGTTTCTAATTAGTTTTTTGTAGTGAATAGAATTTTTGACCACAAAGAAGACTTCGAAAAAATAGTTGAATTTTCAACATTATATTTCAATGTTTTAAAAAGTAGTTGAATTTTTTCCCAAGTATAGTTTAGTTCTCAAACAAAAAAAGATGAATTCTTAATGAAAAATTCAATATTTCAATTTCATGTATTAATGTATGAATTTTCAATGCGAATTTCCAACAGAACTGTAAAATTTTCCACTAAAACCGATGACTGAACAAAATAGTTCAACTTAAAAAGTACAAAGATGAATTTTCACCAATAATGAAATTTTTTATCAAGAGAGATTAATTTTTAATTAAATAGTAGTATCCTCTACTAAAATAATAATTTTTCAAAAAACAAGATTAATTTTCTTCTCAGGAAAAGGAATTGTCAACAAAATACATGAATTTCCCACAGAACAGTTGAATTTTCCACCCCACAGTATGACTTTTCAACAAAACAGTGAATATTCTACCAACTAGTAATTTGTCAAATAAATTGTTAAATTTTCAACTAAATAGTTGAATTCACTAACAAAACAGTTGAATTTTCAATCAAATAGTTGAATTTAAAAAGACAATAATCTTTCAATGAAAAATGTAATAGTAACATTTTCAGTTTAAAAAAATTAATTTTCAACGGAAAAAAAAAGAATTTTTCACCAGTTTGATAGCACCAAAAAAGACGAATGTGTTACGAAATAGTTGAATCCATAGCCAGAAAGATGGTATAAAAAAAAAGATTAATTTTAAATTCAAAAAGACGAATTTTCAACAAAATACATGAATTTTACACGCAAAGATAGTTAGATTTTACACGCGACACTATGTATTTTCAACAAAAAAGTTCATTTTCTAGCAAGTCGTTAATTTTTCAAATGAAAAGTTTAATTTTTAAAAAATAGTTCAATTTTCCACCAAAATAGTTGAATTTTCAGCTCAAAAATAATCCGTTTTCGACCAAAAATAGAATAGTTACATATTCAGTATAAAAAATGAATTTTCAACTTGAAAATGAATTTTCTTTCAGTTAAATTAAACCAAAAAAGATAAGTTTTCAACAAAATAGTTGAATCCACAGCCAAAAAGATGAGATTTCAAAAAAGAAGATTAATTTCGTGCCCGAAAAGACGAATTTTCAACAAAATAGATGCATTTTCCACAAAACAGTTGAATTTTCCACCAGAAACTATGAATTTCGAACAAAAAAGTTATTTTCTACCAAGCAGTTAATTTTCAAATGAATACCTAAACTTTCAGCCATACAGTTGAATTTTTCACATAGATAGTTGAATTTTTACCAAAAAGGTAAGTTTTCAACCAAATAGTCTCATTTTTACCAAAAAAGATGATATATACGAAGATATGAATTTTCAAACAAAAAATAAACGAATTTTCAACGAAATAGTTCAATTTTCCACCAAAGAGATGACACTACAACTAAAAAGAGAAATTTGTAACAAAGCAGTAAACTTTCAACCAAGTCGTAGACTTTTTAGCCAAAAAGATGAATTTTTAACAAAACAGTTGCATTTTCAACTAAATAATTAAATTTTTAATCAAATAGTCGAATTTTTAAGCAGAATACAAATTTAAACGAAAAATCGAGAAAAAGGAGAAATTTCTTAAAAACAGGAGAAAAAAATCAGATGTTCATTGAAAAGGGGAAAAGAGGGGAATATGGAAAAGAATGTGAATTCTGAAATATGAAAATCATTTCCAAGCTAACTAATTTCGAAACTTATTATAGCACTTTAGCTTAAGATGATGAAGTTTAAAAAGCGTGATGCATAATTTGAAAATTATTAATTTTTAACGAGTTAGCTTCAAGATTCTGATTTAAGAATACCTTAATTTTAATCAAATTTGGAATCGTTTAATTTTTTAGGGTTCAATTAAGCTTGAATACTTTATTTGTAAAGCTCCCAATTAGAAATAATATAATTTTTAACATTTTTAGAATGATTGAACTTTAAAGATTTGCAATATTTAACATTCTTTTAATTTTGACCGGTGAATATGACACTGAATGTTTTTCTTTGTACAGAAATTTCTTTTTTTGATAATAAAATTTATATAATCACCTTGAATGACATTTGATACTCTGTGATATGTTACCTCAAAATAATTTTTATCACCTTGAAAATTTTAAGTCAAAATTATAGTTTTAAATGCGCTTTTCTGAAAGAGTTTAGTTTTCGAGGCTTTGTTTGTTTTTCGAGTCACAGATACAAAATATTGTACAATAAATTCAAAACGAGGGATCAAAAATGGCACCTAGCAGGTTTGTAAAAATTATGTAATTTCTATAAAACTCATTCAAATATTTAACTTCACAAATATTTTTTTTCAAGTTTCTCAATTTTTAAATGCGACTTTTTGCGGATACTATTGTCTTCCACTATTTATGACTTTCTTGCTATTAATCCAAAAAATTTAGCACTTGAAATAAAAATTTTTTAAACTCTTTAAATCTTCAAAATCCTATTAAAATTCCTTATTGGAAATTTCTCACCATTTTTTTAATCTTTTTCAGATTTCGCGGAATCTGAAAATACCGTAAAATATTTCAAATCCTTTGAAATCTTTTAAAATACCTTGCATTTTTCTTAAGCACTTGAAAATTCCTGGAAATTTTTCAAATACCTTAAAATCTTTAAAATGCTTAAAATATTCTTAATTCTTTTCAACTTTTAGGAAATTTTTTGACATCTTTTATTTCTTGTAAACAAATTCTTTAGAATCAATTAAAATATCAGAAAATCCATTGAAATCGCCTGAACTGACATGAAATCTGATGATATTTCTTGAAATTCTCGAAAGTCTTATAAAATCCTTAAAAATCCCTTGAAATATTTGTAAATCATGGAAATCCTCTAAAATTCCTTGTAATTTTTTTGTTTAATATTCTACAATCTTATAAATGAAATCCTTTCAAATTTTGTATATTTCCCAAAGTCCCTTGAAATTATTAAAAATATCGTGAACCCTTTATAATTCTGTTTTGCTTTGATCTCTGAAAAGCCCTTGAAATCTTTGAGTCAATATTAAATCTCTCAATTAATTCTTATGCAATCCCTTGAACTTTGGTAAAAACTTTAATTTTGAACATTTCTTAAAATAATTAAAATCTCGGGCAATTCTATTAATACTCTTGGAATTCTTAGATTCCCTTTAAATCTGTTGAAATCCTTTTATATCCCAGAAAATCTTCCAAAACTTTCAAATCATTCTGAAGTCTTTTCAAAAAATTGGACAGAACGGCTTTTATGACCGGTTGGCAAGACCTATGGAATCGGTTGGTAAATACCAGTCCGCTTCTGAACGCTAATTATTACGAATTATTATTAATAATATGGTCAGCTTTTCAAACCTGAAGATATTTAAAGGAAAGAACCTAAGCTATCTTTCAGTGGAGAAAAAATAACCCTCAGTCCGAAAAAAGCCTGATGAAGGTGTTTTATGAATGGTTGTATTAAAAATCTGCCCGCTGCGCATGCACATTTTCATCGCGCACTGCGCGCACGGCTCCCTTCGCTCACAAATTTTAGCGCGCTGCACATTTGTGCACAGACCTTTCCAAATTAAAGGTCAAATCATCGACAACTGTAATTTGGTGATTGTCAATTAATTTTTGTTAAAGCTCCTTCGGCCTTAACGAATACATTCTCATCACGTATCTCGTGCTTCGCACTCGATTTTGTCCAAAATGCGAACTCATCTTCATTATACAACACTATTATATCAACGGTATATAACATTTATTTATGAACCTCGGCCTAGTATTCTTATTTATATATTGCAAAATAAAGTACAAATTTTATTTATCATGATTACTTTCATATTTTGCATTAATTTTCCATTAAATTTTCTCTTCAGCTACACTGAAAATTGTATATCATTTCAATAAATATGTGTTATTACATTAGTTTTAAAACAGACGTATTTTCATAGTCTTGTTTTTATAATTGAACACAAGTGCGCAGCCTATAAAAAAATAATTAGGAACAAATTTGTATCTCTCTTTTGGGTAAACAAATTTTGTTTATTTTTGTCGTATCTTGTATCGTTTGTCTGAAAATTCAATTTTTCTATTTTTAATGCAGCTTTTTACGAATAAATGAAAAACTACGCGTCCTATTAAGAAGTGATTTCTAACAAAGTAGATCTTTTTTGAATATACCATTTTTTTCAATTCGTCATTCTCGTGTCTTGTATAGTTTGACCGAAAAATGGAATTTTTCATTTGTTGTGCGGTCAAAATTTGAATTGTTGATTTTTTTGAAAAAATTTGAAAAAATGTTGTGATGATCTTGTAGGGTGTTCAAAATGCATTGTTTTCCTTCCTATGACATTTTTTCATATCGTGCGTTGTTTGACTTAAAATGTTGATCTTTGTTTGTTTTTTGGAAATTTGTAAATGCCATAACTCCCGTAATTTTTATTTTACCAAAAAAAAAAAGCATTAAGATAAATTGTTTTTTTTTTTTAGAAATATTGATAACCGTACATAGGATTTTCAAATCTTGAAAAAAGTGGTCTCAAAAATTTTTTAAATGCTCTAAATTTTTGAATTTCTATCCAAAATGGCTGGCTGACGAATTTGACCTTCATTTCAGGACACTTGAAGAGAACCGAAGCCCAATGCAATATGTCAATTTTTTCGAAAGTTATCGTGCTAACTATAAAACTACAGACAAACAGACATACAAACAGACAGACACATTCGTTGGAACCTGTTTTTAGGATTCAGGGGGTCTCAAAACCTGAACATTTGACAAAAAAAGGGGGGGCACACATTTTACACAAATCTAATACCTTCTCGTTATAGGATGAGAATGTAAAAATGATTTTATATTACTTTTAAATAGTATAAATTTAGAAGAGTTCTTATGCCTTGAATTTGTATTCAAATATTCAACATTCAAACTGAACATTTTTTCAGGTGGAAACGTTCTTAACTTTTATTTTTTCTGACTTGAAAAAATATTTGGTAATCCGGAAGTGGCCAGAATTTTTTTTTTTTTTTCTAGAGGCTAATCTGAAACATTTCTGTTGAAAATTTGACTGCTAATTAGAAACTTATCGCACCGACTAAAGATCCAATTATTTCTTTTAATGAATTTCTCCATTTCTGGTTAGAGGAATGAATGAAGATGTAGCAATTACTTTCTTTGAGCCATATTTTAAAATGTCTGTTAAGATTTCATCCTGCTAGTTTCATACTCTAAAGGAAAATGTATTCAGAGTATGAGGCTGCTTTGCATCCTAGCTGTGTTATTAATTAGATGGTTTGAAGCACCTACACGTGTCTTTGGTATAAGCAGATTTTCATTTTAAATTTACCTCAAGAGAATGTTAAAACATTATTGTTGCAACGCTGATTTATTTTACCTGTATTAACAATAAAATCAGATGAAAGTGATCCAAAATGTGATCGTCCTTCTTGATGGGTTTAGGTGGAGTTCGGAGTAGCAAAAACACGCGAGCAATTGAAATAATGAGAATTCGTGTTTCTGGGTAATGAGGTCGGATTGAACGGTAAAGGTACTAATTACGGCAAAGTTGATGGGAGCTGCCTAATATCGGTGAATATTAAGCGCAGTCGATTTGATTTCTTTTTTCGATATTATCAGAAAACGATACAACTTCCAGGAAACTTGAACTAACGAGTCTCTACATGCGGTCTTCCTTTGTCCTTTTTTTAAAATTTTACGCAGGATTAAATGTATATTTATCAACTACTTCAAAAATATTATATAATAGGAGAGTACCATTCCGTGAGTGTCATTCAATTTTCAGAAGTAAAAAATAGTATGCTCCTGATACATTCCTTTGATTTTTTGAAGCATAAATAAAGCGGGCATAGCAAATTCCAAAAAATCTAATTTTTCATTTGAAGGAAAAATTAGAAAGTTTTTTTGAGATAAATCATGGCTGAATTCAACACAGAAAAGTTTTATGGGAAAATTTAATTAAATTCCGGGAAAATGTAGGTAGACATTTTTTTCGTTCGAGGCCGTCGAGGGACACGTTTTCTCAACTTGGACGGTGATAAAAAATCCAATTTTCAATTTAAAAAAAGTAAGAAATTGCTTTCTATCTATTAAGTTTCTGGAATAATACAAAAAACATTCAAATAAAAAATATCATTATGTTCCAAGCCAATGAAGGTGGAAGTTCTTTTGTGTTTCTCGAGGGGCACGTTTTCTCAAACGGTGATGAAAAATCTAATTTTCAATCATATAGAAAAGAGTGGGAATTTACCTTCTAACCTCTGAGTTGCTGAATCGATACAAGCAGTTTGATTCAAAAATATTTTCAGGTTTTTCGCTTGATGGGACTACTCACCAATACCAAAATTATCCTTTCCTCAAGATGTGCATTATAATTTTTATAATTTTTTAAACCAATAATTTCAGTTTCAAAAATGTATGGGTTAGGCCCTTATGGCATTTTATCTTTCGAGCAGCATTGGGATAATAAGGATATCAGGGTTTAATAACTTAAAATTTGTTTAAATTTACAATTTTAAGTCTTATAAATATACTAAAACTTTTTCTTTCCTTTGGTCATGCAGGCTATGCTCCTGAATCCATACAGAATTTGTTAGCCTATAATCATGATTCGATTATTTTTAAGTTATAATTAAAGTCACTTATGCCATCACTTGTAAAAAAATATCCGATTTGTATAAAATACATTTTTATAGGTTTTTAGAGTCACTGATACAAAATATTGTATAATAAATTTAAAACGGGGGATGAAAAATAGCACCCAGCAGGTTTTTAAAAATGATGCGATTTCTATAAAACTCATTCTTAAAGGGGGTTTTTGAGTCACAAATTCAAAATAATGCATTAAAAATACAAAACTCAAAATGCCTGGTCCAAAATGGCAATCCAGATTAAAAAAAAGCTTTGAGTTTTTAGAATCTGTGAGTTAAAAACCCCTTAAAAATGTGTTTGATACCAATCAAACTCCGAAAACTCTTGAATAATGAGTTTTATATAAATCTGGTTACTCAAAAAAATATATATGTTGCCATAATAAATCCGCTATTTTGAATTTTTAAGTTTTTATGCGGTATTTGGAATCTGTGACTACAAAAAATTTCTTCAGAATTGAGTTTTATACAATTCCCATAATTTGACAAATCCTAATCATCTTTTTCAGAAATTCAAAAATTGAAATTCAAAAAATCCTCTTCAATACGATAAATTTGGAGTTCTGACCCTGTTCTTCATTTTTGTCACACAGTTTTAATTAATTTTTAATGAATACTAAACAGAAATTTGATTTCTTAGAAAATTCGAAGGATATTGACCGCGAAAATGGTTAACAATGTAATGCAAAAATTGAACCCAAAAGATAAACTTATTCTACAGTTGAAAATAAAAAAAATCTTTTACTCTCAGAAGTTTACTCATTGAAATTGAAATATATAGCTACCTTTCTCCAGAAAAAACTCAAGACAGCTGTCAGTATTAGATGTTCGGGTAGACTGAAGTTTGTAGAAATATAATTTTCGAAATAGTAAATAATATGTAAAAAGTAGCGTATTGGAACCCTAAGAATGTATCATTAATTTAGAGAATATTTTTAAAAATTCTTATCTCCATGATTTTGCATTTTCGTGAATAATATTTTTTTTATATTTCTGTTTTTTAAAGTATGATCTTTTTTTATCTAACATTAAAAAATGTTTTAAACATCTGAGAGCATTCAGATAATAGAAATACATTAGAAAAACAATGTTAACGCCTGAAGCAATCAAAAACAGAGAAGTAGGAGGTTTTTTTTTTTAATAATCATGCATTGAAAAAGAATTTCAAAATATGAAAATTTTCCAATTATATTATTCGCATATTTTCCATTTTTGATTTTCTCAACTCTTGACCTTATATATTTTTATCAATAAAGTGTGCCAAGGGGATTAACAGATTTTTCAAAGATAAATACCAAAAATTAGAGTTTAATTTCTAAAAGAAAGGATAAGATTTTGATAAAATGGTTTGATTTTCATCAAAATAATTAAATGTGCAATCCAACAATTGCATATTCAAACAAAAAAGATAACATTTTCATTGAAAGAGATGAATTTTCAACCAAGAAATATTTTTCAGTCAAGACAAAAAAAATTTCAACCACATTGTCAAATTAAAAAAAAAAATAATAATTTAATCAAGAAGCATGAATTTTTACAACAATTTTTGTGGAATATTTAGATTTTAAACCAAAGAATGAAATTTTTAACCGAAATAGATGAATTATCAACTAAAAATATAGCATTAGACTATTCAATCAAAAATAATTAGCTCAACAAAAAATAAAGGAATTCCTAACGATTTAAAAGATTTTAAAGATTTCTAAACATATCAGGAGATTTCTAAACATATCAGGAGGTTTTACGGGATTCCAAAAGACTTTAACAAATTTCGAAGGACTTTCACGGATTTTACTGCTTTAAAAGTATTTTATGGGATTCCTAAATATTCCTACTAATTTAAAAAAAATATTTGAGGGCTTTCAAATGATTTATACTTTTTTAAATGGATTTATACGTTTAATAAAGATTTTAAGGGATTCTGAAAGATTTTAAGAGATATACAAAATGGTAAGGGATGTTAATGAATTTTGTAGGATTTCCAAATATCTCAAGGGATTTCTAGTGAACTTTGGAAAATAAAGTAAATTAAATTAAATCTCAAGGCATTCTTGGTGATTCCAAAGATTTCAAGGGTTTTAAGTTTAGTCTAAATTGTATTCAAGGGCTTTAAAATGATTTTATGGGTTTCTATTGGATTTCCAGACTTATACAAATTTTTTAAGAATTTCGTAGGATTTCCAAAAATTTCAAGGAATTTCTAGAGAACTTTGGGAAATGAATGAAATTGAATTGAAATCCTAGAGAACTTTAGTGAATAAGTTTATTTCAATTTATATTCAAGGGATTTCAAATGATCTATACTTTACGGAATAAATTACATTTTTTTAAAGGAATTTCTACGGATTTGAACAATTCAAGAAGAGAAGATTAAGATTTATGGGACAATTATTTTAAAGATTTTCGGGGATTTTACCAATTTGAATGAATTTCAACAGATTTCAGCAGCTTCCTAAGATTTCAAGAAATTAAAAAATATTTCAAGTAATTTCACAAGATTTAAAGAATTTTATTGAATTTGCAAGGATTTCGAGGGATTTTAACGTTTTTTTTTAAAGAATTTCAATGAGTGAGTTTAATTTAATTTATATTCAAGGGCTTTTAAATGATTTCTTCTTTAAGAAATGAATTGAATTTTATTCCAAAGGATGTCTACGAATTTCAACAATTCGTGAAAATAAGATTAGAATTTATAGGACCTCCAAGTATTTTGAATATTTTGGAGGATCTTAGAAATTCCAATAGATTCCAAAAAATTTTAATAGATTTAAAAGATTTTGATGTACTTAAAAATATGTTCTAAGGTATCAAAGTATTTTAAGAGATTTCGAAAGGCTTTCATATGAGTTTCAATTAAATTTTAACAGATTTGAAAGATATCAATGTTATTCACAGATTTTTCTATGCACAGTTTATTTGTACAAAATCGATATTTTTTGTAATTTTATATGAGATTAAGAATAGTGTAAAATAAATTTTTCCTTTCATAGTTTCTCTACGAGTTACATTAATTTCTTCAAAATTGTTGTGTTATTTATTCTGGTTCTGTTTATCCTATAATTTTTTCTATATAATGATTTTCTGTAATCAATTTCCTATAATCCATTAGATCTTTTGCATTCCCATGAAATCTTGAAATCTTGTAATCTAATGTACATCAAACATTGTGAACGGCTGTGATCCCCGCTTTCTGGTTTCCGCCATCTTGAATTTTGAATTTTTAATGTGATATTCAGAATTTGTGACTTAAAAACCTCTACATGATGAGTTTTAATTGGTACAAATGTTCCCGATTACTGAAATAAATGTGCTTCTCTTCAATAGTATTCTCTCTTTGATGATCGTGGTGGTGTTTTTTTTTTTTTTTTTTTTTTTATATTTTCTTTTCTTTTCGCTCATTGGAAATGGGGAGCTGGGAAAAGGAGGGGTCGTGGAAGGGGACGGGCTGAAGTAGTTTCGCGCGACCTTTTTGAAAAATGATTGGCGCCATTGCATAAAAAGACCTTCAGAATCGTAACGTAAAACACGAGTCTAGCTTCATACCTCTCACTGAAAATTTGTCTCTGGCTTTGAACGCACTTTACTCAACGCTTTTTGTGAAACGATGCAAATTAAAAGATGCAAGGAGTTTACCACCAAAAGTCCTCAGAACTTTTTATGCAAAAGTCTCCTCGGAAGGGCCGAGTGCGCGAGTAGTCGGTCGCGTAAGGCGGTTCAGGCGGTCTCGTCTTATTGCGCAGTTGAAAAAATCGTGGTCCGTCAGTCTTTGTTGGCGTTAGTGTTTTTGTTGGCGTACGACAATTTGCCAACTACCCAGCGGGCACAAAAACATTAACGTCCTAAGAACATTCTAAAAACGTTCCTAGAACGTTTGTGTCAGTCCAATTGATCTCCTAAAGACGTCCCATATTCCAAAGACGGTCTTTGGAACATGGGACGTCTTTAGGGCATCAATTGGACTGACACAAACGTCCTAGGAACGTTTTTAGAACGCTCTCAGGACGTTAATGTTTTTGTGCCCACTGGGTAAAAATCAATATTATAGAATCAAAACACGACGCAAATATGTATTTCGCGGAATAGTGAGTTTTGTGGCATGACGTCCATAGGTGGAAATGCCAGCCGTCAGGAAGGTTAGTATATGGTACTGCAAATACGACTTTTTGGAGAAAATCTCCGAAACGTGAAGGTAAGTTATAAAGGTCTGCATAGTAATGTTTTCAAGTGTAGATTGCATTTGCGCAATTCTGTTTCTTGGTCCTTTTATCTGTTGAAGACCTTTCAGTTTCACGAAATACAAGCAACTGTCCGAAATCTTAGGTTAGAGCACCACTCACCTGATATTTACGATATTTTATTTTATTTCGTGAAACTGAACGGTCGTGAATCGACAAAAGAATGGAACATGACTGAGAAAATAAATTTCACGCTTAAGAAATATTTCTATTTGTACATGTATGATTTTTAAGTTTATAATATTTTCTCGAAAACGTCGTGCGACGTATTCCCATGACGTCGTGAAACAATATTCAATTCAAGGTTTCCCGCTCTTCGGGCCTCTTTTTTCATTGGTCAGTCACAGACGTGGCGGAGAATGTACAGGAACCGTGGTGGGAGTGGACGGAACTGCGCAATTTGAAATAACCCTATATGGGGGGCTTAAAATTTTGGGATCTTGAAATGATGGAGACTTTACTGTGATAAAATATATTCGGAATTTATTAATATATATATATATATACTATTGTTATTAATGTTAAAATTATGATTTCTAAACACATTAAAGTTATTGATAAATATGCAAATAATAATAAAGAAAAAAGATGACTTTTTAACAGAATAGTTTAATTTTCAACAAAATCATGAATTTGTAACAAAACAAAGAATTTTCAGCAAAGTAGTTGCATTTTCGAAGAAAAATGATGACTTTTTACCAGAATAGTTCAATTTTCCACAAAATCATGAATTTTGAACAAAACAAAGAATTTTCAACAAAATAGTAGAATTTTTAATCACATAGTTGAAGTTTCGACCAACCAAGATGAACTTTTAACCAAATATTTGAGTTTTAAACCAAAAAAAAAAATTAATTATCAACCAAACAGTTAATTTTCAACTAAATAGTTTAATTTTCTACAAAAGTAATAGCATTTTCGACCAAAAAGTCGAATTTTTCGCAAAACTGTTAAATTCTTAGCCAAAAAGACGAATTTTGAACCAAACAGTTGAATTTTTCACCTACAAAGGTGAATTTTCAAGCAAATGGTCGAATTTTCAAACAGAAAAGAAGAAACATGAACCAAAAGCAGTTGCATATTCAAACAAATAAAAATTTTTAGGCCAAAAAGGCGGATTCTTAATATAAAATGAATTTCCAACAAAAAATTTTCAACTAAATAGTTTAATTTTCTAAAAAAATAATAGCATCTTTAACCAAAACGATGAACTTCTAGCAAAACTGTGAAATTCTTAGCCAAAAAGACGAATTTTGAACAAAACAGTTGAATTTGCACCTAAAAACGATCATTTTTTAACCAAAAATGAAACAGATAAATGTGCAGCTAAAAAACTTGATGTTAAACCAATAAAATGAATTTTTTACGAAGTAGTTCAAATTTTATCCAAGTAGTTGAATTTTTAATCAAGAAAATTAATTTTTTACCAAAAAATACGAATTTATGACAAAAGACGTCAGTTTTTAACAAAATTGTCGAATTTTCAACTAAAAACGATCCATTTTCAACCAATAATAGAATAGTTATATTTTCCGTTAAAAAAATTAATTTTCAACCAAAAAATAACAAACTTTCAGTAATATAATTTAATCATCAATCAATAAGAATGTTGTTCAACAAAGTTGTTCAACTTTTAATCAATTAGATTAATTTTCAACCACAAGAGATGAATTCTCAATGAAAAATGTAATAGTTGAATTTTCAACTAAAAACGATCAATTTTCAACCCAAAATAGAATAGTTAAATTTTCAGGTGTAGTATTTATAACCATAAGATATGAATTCTGAACCAAGATTATCAAAGTTAATTTTCTAGTAAATAGTTCAATTTTATACGAAAATAATAAAAATTTTAACCAAAACACAGGAATCTTCAGCAAAGCAGTTAAATTTTTATGCCAAAAAGACGATTTTTCTACAAAACAATTTAATTTTCAATTCGAAAATATGAATTTTCAAAAAAAAAAAAAAAGTTAACGTTCAACTACTCCTTGAGTTGAATTAATTGAAATTAACCGAAACGTAAACACCAGGGCCGTGTCGCAATGTTGCGAAACGTGACGCAGTTATCCAGCTAGGCCGTTAGGCTACTGCGGTTTATGGCCATGCTACTGTTTGGTCATGCATGAGTGACTACGCCGCTACGGCGTAATTCTTGAAATGCATAAATAGAAGAATTCTTAACCAAATTAGATGGATTTTCATTCAAAAATATAGTAGTAGACTTTTTAATTGAAAAGAATGAAATTTCAAAAAAAAAAGTTGGATTTTCTTATTGGGTTCGATTAATTCAGTTTCGGGGGGGGGGTTGCCCTCTCCCCCTCCCCCCCCCCCCTTGGAAGTTGAACGTACTTTTTTAATGATCCCTTATCTACCTATAATTTTATCGACCACAGATAATTATTTCGATTTATGTATTCTTACTATTACTTTCAGTAAAAGCTCTAACCATACAGATCATTATCATTATGCACGTTATATTTCGGCCGATATTATATTGCACTAATGTACTATATTCTACTAGATGAATGCTAAAATTTTCTCATTTCGTCGCGCCACCGCAGTGCTATATTATTAAGAAAATTTATGTATTTTCAGTTTGTTTCACTTTCTTAATATACGTAAAATGTATTTCATTAATTTTTCTGAATTTATTTAATGTAGGTAAGTTTTGACTTTCTTAATATATACTAAAAAAGTATGTATGTGGTTTTTCTACATTTGTGGGATGTATTTTGATGCGCTGATCTACAATTAACATGGCATTGCAAGTACCCGTAAATGTCATTGTAAACAAAAATTAAAAACCAAATCATTTAAACGGTACAATGATAATTATTTGGTTTAATATTTGTGAGGTAATATCTGCCAAAATATAACGCACATAATGATCAAGTAGAACATATGTAACTGTATGGGAAATGTACAGAAATCACTGAAATACAGTTTACGTCATGTATTGAGAAAATCAATCATAAATTACCTAAATAAAAAAAATTATGGAAATTGATGAAATAAATTTCACGCATTAAGAAGAATGATAATTCAGTAAATAATATTATTCATTTTACTTTATTATTGCGTATCTCACGTATTAAATAGATCTGGATGATTAGCGGTGTTATTAAAAGTAATAGTGTAAATACATAAATCGAAATAATTAACGGTGATTGATACATTTAGGAATTTACTTTTTTAATTCTGTACATTTTACTTCTAAATCAAGAGGTTACCCTATGAGTAACAAAATGACCGCTACCACGATTGCTACCAATGGAGGTTAGCCGTTTTTCTATGAAGGATTATATAATTAATTTCAATATTTGTGACCAATTTTCGATTATCAAATTCCACTTTCTGCATGCTTGGGGGGAGGAAATAGAAAAAATGGAAGATTCTTTAAACTAAAGTTTAATGAAATATTTACTGGTTCTCGAATTATCATGAAAATATGGAAGCGTACCTAAGACGAAAATCGGGTGGTCTGTTTTAATTATTCAGCGATGTATTTTGATGCACTGATTTACAAACATGGCCGTGAAATGAGTATCTGAATTCAATGTCCAAAATTCTATGTAGATACGTTTTAATTATTTAGCAATGTATTTTGATACGCTGTTATTTTTCTATTAATTTTTTTTTAATTAGTGTAAAAGTTTATGAATCAATCAAATTTCAAGAAATAGAAGTTAAAAACACGAAATATAAGTTAACATTTTTTTAATTATTTCAATACAAATACATGTTTAATGATTTTTATATTATGGACTGAGTATTGGATCAGAATATATTTTTTTTAATTATATGTATTAGTGTTTCAATCTCCTTCTTCAACTCTTCTGATCAGGGATTAAACTAACTTATTAACCGCACACCCAAAACAAACTCAAAATCTGTATCAAACATATCTGTAACATAGACATAACTGTATCAAACATATCTCCTGCTTCTCTCCCCTCTGAGGAAGATAATATCGAACCCCGTATTACTTTCTGGAATGTTCATGGATATACTAATTTCTCGGACATAGCTACTTCAATCAACAAAAACGATATCGTGTGCCTGAATAAAACATGGATTACTTTGCTGTCTCAAAGTCCACCCAAATGGCTTCCCAATCATTACGTCATTGTAAGTAAAGAAATCGGAGAAAGTGATAGAGGTCGTCCTAGTGGGGATTTGGCAATTTTTATTAATCACTCTGTTTTTCGTCATAAGATAGAAAGCCAAACCCCATTACGTTTATTTGTTAAATTTTGGCGTCAGGATTTTCAGATATTAATTGGAAATATATATTTTGAACCATCGACAAATTTACAAGGTCTTATGGATAACTTGCAAAATATTCTTAACAGAATCAGTATTGGATACCCAGAAATTTCGCTTTTTCTAGGAGGGAATTTTAATTCGCGCATTTGCGAGCTCAATCAATTAGATTAGGAGGCGCTTCCTAGGTTCTCTGTAGTTTCTCACATTCATCAATCAATGGACTCTGAGATTAACCCTACAGGAGCATCATTGGTAAATTGTATTGTTAAAATTTGCACCCACATCCTGATGACAAGGTTGGACAATTGGGTGGATGAAGAAAACTGTCCATCCTTAAGCGTAAAGTTTTCGCTTTTTTCGTTAATTTTAGAAAAGCTTTCGCTTCGATTAACCACTTCCTTTTTTGGTAGAAGTTACTGAAAAAAGGCATGAGTTCAAAAATTGTTAAAATCATTAAGAGTTTATACCAAAATACTTTTATGCATATTAGAATCCCATCTGGTATAACCTCGCCTGGTCTGATCACCCTGGGAGCACTTCAAGGTGAAATCCTAAGCCCCCTCTTGTTCGCCCTATTCACAGCTGACCTTATAGAGTATATGAGGAATCATGCGGCACAAGGTATTGCGATTGTTCACCTGATTGATATTATTTTATTGGCCTACGCAGACGATATAGTTGTTCTCGAAAACTCTCCAGTGAATTTGAAATTTAAAATGAAATTAATAGAGCAATACTGCGAAAAAAACTTATTGGTGGTTCATAAAACAAAATTGAAAATCTTAGTTTTTCACAAGGGCCGTTTAGGAGACTATACTTTCTATTTTGAGGGCGAGCAGCTAGAAATAGTTGACAAGTTTGTTTATCTGGCTACTATTTTAATGTGTTTTCTCCTCATTTGTAATGGCTTCTTGGCCATGAAGAAAATTATTTCTAATAAATAAAAAATAAAAAAATAATATCAATGTTTTGATGATTTAGCGATGTACTTTGATGAGCATTTTATAAATATGGTAATAATATATCGTTTGTATTTGAGCTGCCATAATTTATTTTGTCGATATTTCCATATCTATATTTGCACCACTACGGCGCCACCATTAATATTGAACATTTTAATTAAAATAATGATTATTGATATTTGTTTCCAGATTTAATGCGTTGAATAAGTCTTGCTCTTCAAATCTTCAAATGATGTCTTGCCCTTTACTGTTAATAATAGTAATCGTGAATGAAATAATTCTACGTTACATGGATTCATTGAATGCATTCTTTCAGAATTTAATTTTAGCGAGAACTTGACTGTGCAACAAATTTTAAAGAATAAATATTCATTCGAAAATTGGGTGGATGATAAAAATAATACAAAATTTGGCGCGCGCGTATAATAGTCTAGTAAGCAATAAAATCTTCTAAAAAATAAAAGATTAAGAAGACATTATTATTATTATTTTCAACTAGGACTTCGGAGAGAATTCACTTTGAGATTCACACAATGAATCCTATGACCGAGAACTTGCCTGTTGATTAAATCACAAGATGCCACTTGTTCAATTTCCGGAACAAATTGAACCTAATGGAAAACATGATATTGGCGCTTATAGGGAACTTACATCACTAGACACGTCAAACGAAGCGATTACCTCTTCCTGTTCCTTCCTTCAGTGTCAAGGATTGAATCCATTAGGAAACATTTTTCCCCATCGAGAGGTGAAATTAAAAAGTAAGTGAAAGGAAGCTTGAAGATTGAATAAATTGAATGAGGAGGAAAAATTGTCTTTCCCAAGAATCAATCTAAAAGTAATTTAACCCTTCATAATGAGACTGCTGCAGTCTGATATTTTTCTATTTTGTCAAAAATTCAAGCTTGTTCAATTGTCTACATCCTTCAATTTTAGATAAGTTTATTAGGGGCTATCCATAAATTACGTTACCAATTTAAGGGGAATAAGGGGGTCGCGCTAAAAACTACATTCGGAAAGAGGGGTAGGGTTTCGGTAGAAGTAAAATCCCGAAACTAGATAACAGAATTCACACTCCTTTCCCTATTTTCAATAAACTTCCATTTTTTGCATTTTTTTCGCTTGAACGCGAATTGAGTGACCAAAAACCCAGTAAGAAAATCAAACTGTTTTTGGTTGAAAAATCTATTATTATATTTTTGGTTAGGGATTCATCTCGTTTGGTTAAAAATGGTACTATTCGGTTGAAAATTTTAGTTGAAAAATCTAGTTTTTGATTTGAAATTGAATTACTTTGTAGTAAATTAATCTTTTTTGGTTAAAACATCAATTATTACGTGTTTTGTTCTTCTAGTTTCGACCTATTACAGAGAGAAGGATTAACCAGCAAATGGCTTCAAATGAAAATAAAATAAATCAGAAATAAAAGCATTAAAGCTATTTATTGGTTAATCATTATTACATGTTTCGCTGAGAATTCCTTTTTTTTGGTTGATAATTAACTTATTTCTTGAAAATTCATATTTCTGTTTGAAAATTCCACTGTTTTGGTAGAAAGTTCAACTGTTTGAATGAAAATAAACCTACCTTTTTGAAATTTTACCTACTTCGTGAAAAATTAACTTTTTTATTGACAAATCATATTTTTGTCTTGAAAATTGAACTATTTTGTAGATAATGTGTCTTTTTAATTGCATAATTCAACAACTTTATCGACAATTTACGTATTTCGTCGGAAACTCAACTATTTTGGTACAAAGTTCAAATATTTGTTTGAAAATTAAACTATTTATCTAAAAATGTATCTATTTGGAAGAAAAATTACTTTTTTGTTGGCAAATCATATTTTCGTGTTGAAAATGTAACTATTTTGTGAATAATTCGTTATTTTCTTTTCAGGATCAAAAAATATTGTCCAAATTGAAGTATTTTGTTGAAATTTTGTCTTTCCGGTAACTATTTGTTGAAAATTCGTCTCTTTTTTCATTAAAACCAATTTTTTTATCTGAAAATATTTTACTATTTCATTTTTGGGTGAAAATTATCCATTATAAGTAGAAAATTCAACTATTTGGTAGAAAATTCCTGTCTTTTGTCAAAAATTCTTCTTTTAGACAAGAAAATAATTCTTTTTAGTTGAAAATTCATCTTTGCATGTTAAATGTTTAGCTTTCTGGGTAAAAATTCAAATATTTTGTTGAAAGGTTAATTATTTGGTTTAAATTTTTACTATTTTGTTAAAACTTTAATTAGTTTGTAGAAAATTCATAATATTCGTTTTAAAATTCATATCTTTTGATAGAATATCTTTTTTGATTAAAAATTCAACTTACACGTTGTAAATTTATATTTTTGGTTGAGAGGCCAATATTTTGGTAGAAAGTTGAACTGCTTGGTTGAAAATTATTTCTTTTTTCAAATTTAACTATTTGGTAAAAATATAACTTTTTTATTGATAACTCGTATCTTCGGGTTGAAAATTCAACTCTTTTGTCAATAATTCATCTTGGTTTTAAAATCAACAATTTTTTTGGTAATTTACATCTTTTGTTGAAGATTTGCCTTTTTCGTAGAAAATTAACCTTCTTGGTGGAGATATCATCTTTTTGATTGACAATTTAACTATTTGGACAAAAATGCGTCTTTTAAGTTCAAAATTCAACTACTTGTAAGACAATTCATGCATTTTGTTGAAAATTCGTGTTTTTGTGAATAAAATTAATCTTTTTGTTCGAAAATTCATCTCTGTAGTTAAAAAATTCAGTTATTTGGTTAAAAATTCAACTATTTTGTTAAATGATTTATAATTTTGTGCGAATTTCAACTCTTTTGTTGAAAATTTAATTATTTTGTCAGAAAATGTGAATATTTTTTGTTCAATGCAACTGGTTAAAAAAAATGTTGTTGAAAATTCATCTATTTTGTTAGAAAATCTTTTTTGGTTGAAAGTTCAACTATTTTGTTGAAAATATAATATATTACGGAATGTAATCGTAGGAATTTAAAGCGTTTCATATTAAATTCAATATTGCATCTACATTAATGTTATTTAAATATATATATTCTCGTATTATTCCCCTGTTTCCCCTATTTTGAGAGCATTTTGGGCATGATAGCCCAAAATTAGTAACGCTGCTTTTGGACGCCCCCTAATCTATTCTTTAATTCAGAATCCTCTAGATAGATAAACACACATTAATAAGTAGAATTAGTAGAATAATAATAAATAGAACAAAGATATTTCACTCGATATGATGAATACCCGCGGATAATTGACATATTTTTAAAAGGCTTTTAATTAAATTTCCCATAGAGTTTTCACAGAAATCCTAAAAACAACAGACCTGAAAAAGTGCCCTTCATTTGCAAGGAAAATTACCAGAAGAAGGACTGGAAGTGAAGTAACCATTTTTCTCTGACACGGGGATGGATGGTGGAGCCTTTACCGGGGATTCCCCGGCGGATACGGCAGACTGGTTTGCCTTTGATCCGGGCGTTTTTCAAAGATAAAGAAGCACTCAGCAGCCATGCAGGTATAAAGCGCGTGGCAAAACCAAATATTCATTTTCGATTTTGCCTGCGATCTCTCCGGATCGAAGGATCACTCAAAGATGAATAAGAGTTGCAACCGAGTGGTTTGAAAACTATCTCCAGCTGGCACCATCAACAGATACTTTTTTAGTTTCATAGCAGGAAAATAAATCACTTTTTTACTGCCTCTTTGAGAAAGACATTTTTAGTTTCCTCGAAAGTACCTCGCGTTTGTTCTTGAAGAAAAATCAATTTTATAACCAAAGTGAACTCAAATGATGGGAATATTTGATTTTCGGAAATAGCAAAAGGTATATATTACTAACTTTTTTATAAGGGATTATTCAATTAAAATATACACCTCGTTTTAGTAATAACAGCTAAAATCGCGGCCATATATCAAACACCGTATCCCCTTTACCCCTTTTAACACTTCCCCTTTCGTATACAACTTTCTCCTACCCCCTTTCCTTTCTCATCTTCTCTTCTCATCCTTTATCTCCTTCTTGATAATCCACCCTCCTCATTCTCCTCTCCAACTCTTCATGCTTCCTCCTCTTTAAGTCCTCTGACCTTGTTACTTATATGTATAGACACTTCCTATCGTCTCTTTCACTAACCTCTTTATTTTATTTCATTAGAACCTCTCTGCTACCTCTTTATTTAAATGCGTTAACTATTTTCCTCTCTCTCGCCTCTCTCCCCTCCAATTTCAAACCTTATATACTCTACCCACCACTACACGACCATTACGCCCCTCTCGTATCTTCCCTTACTCTCCTAATTTTCTTCTTCCCTGACTGACTACATTACTCTACCCACTCTGTAACCCTCCTACCTTACTCCCCTCTCAGGTCAATGTCACTAATATTTATTCTAAACCCTTTCTCTTGTTATAGTAGTCAAGAAAATTGAACGTGGTCATTAAAAATAGGCGTGCCCAGGTGTGTGATCAAGGGGCATGGCCTAGGACTGCCTTCAAGAAAAATGTTTAAGACTAAGCGTATGGCTTAGGGTAGTATAAAAACTTTTTTGTCAGAGGCCATTTTGTGAGGTTTCCAAAAAATAAATTCCTTTTTTTTTGTTTTCAAATCGCTCAGTATTAACCTGTAACATCGGACCTTTGAACTTAGCATGGGATTTTAAATAGGAAAAGCTCAGTTAAAAAAATGGGAAAACCCTAAAGACGACTTCGTTTAAACCGTTATTGGCATAAATAATTATTATTCGCTATAAAACACAAATTGTCAAGTATTTTTATACTTTTTTATCATTGTTTTAATAATTACTATTTGTTCAAACAAACTTTTTGCCCGTGTAAATTGAGAAAAGTTATTATTTTCTTGATTAATAATACAGTTCATGAATGTTGAGAGTTATATTCTTTTTTAAATGAACTTTTTAATTTCTGAAACAATTTATATTTATATAACTTTTTTCACCAAATCGTGAAAAGTTAGTATTTATTGGAAGTAATGACATAATTAATGAATATTGAAAGTGATATTTTTCGTTTGAGACATTTTAAAATTATTTAAATAATCTTAATTTGTTTAAAAAATTTGTCTCCCTTGTAAATCGTGAATATCATTATTCCTTATTTTCTTATTTCAGGACCTACATCCTCATTACTCATTAATTAATTATTTATTTAAAGGATTTTTTTAGTAACTTACGGATAGTTACTTTTTCAGATTGATTTCGTTTCGTTGAACATGAAAAATTTGTCAAACAAATTTTGGGAAACAAGCATTGACGGAAAATCGTGCTTATCAGTATGAAAAAGTAACTATCCATAACTTACTGAAAAAACTTATTTTAACTAATGAATATCTTGAACAATAATTAGGTTACAAGTTCTAACTTGAGGAAATACTGAATAATAAGGGGCATACTGTTAGAAATTTGAACAAACTATAATTTTCTCCGACTTTCTTATGAAAAGGCACAAGTGAATGATTATTAATTTTTAAATAATTTCAAACTGTCTTTCACAAAGAATATTACACTTAAAGATGCGTTAACTGTATCATTTGTCCCACAAATATGTACTAAATTTTCACGACTTACAGGGAGATTTAAACAAATAAAAATTGTTTAAAAAATTACAAACATTTTCAACGAAAAATATTATTATCAATATTTGTTAATTGCGACATTACTTTTAATCTAGTCATCCCGAAAAATTAGGAGAGTTGGAAGAGGGGATGGACCAGTCATGCTGAAAATTTGGGACGACTAGCCAAGCTTATGAAAAATATTTGGCTACTCATCCCGACTTTCGAGACGACGAGACACTTCGATTTTATAAACATTTGAAAAATATATTAAGGAAACAATATAACTATTAACATTATGAACTGTACCATTACAACGAAAAATAATAAGTTTGCACGATGTACAGGGGGGAAAAGTTTGTCTCAACAAATAATAATTGTTTTAACAATGGAATATTATTTTTAAAATACTTGAAAAGTTGCGTGTCACCGAATAAAAAAGTTTTTAAAAAATCTTCTTCGATATGGATTTTGCATAAAACTGCTATTTCAGATTTTTAAAATTTTTTTATGGGCACGTGCGTGTTCATTCAAAATAGGCGTATCTAGGGCTGTGGTCAAGGGGTATAGTCTAGGAAAGTTTTAAAAAAAATGTTCCTAACCAAGCGCATGGCTAATGAATACGTTTATGGAAAAATTGATGTTACGAAGGGCTTATCCAGTAAAAATGAGCATGACCAAGTGTGTTGGTTTTGTGTGTCGTCAATAAAACTGGGCGTGGTCATTAAGCATTGCTGAAAGACTCACTTTAGAAAACTGAGAGTCCTCTATAAAAAGGGAGGAGATAACGGGGGCTGAAAAGAAGAATGAGAGAGTCGAATTGTGCTCTTAAAAGGCGTGGGGGGGGGGGATCTGGTAAAAAAATGGGTGTAGTCAAGAAAGTGAACAAAGTCCCTTTCAGTATTTGAAAAAACGACGAAGGGATCTTTTTATAATATCATAAAATTTCATTTAATAATATAAACATTAGTATTAACGTATTTTAGAAACAAGTTATTTTAACTTTTTGTTTGCAATATCAGTATTGAAACTACCCGAAGTTGATTTTCAAGGGATAATTCTATTACATTGTCTCTCCCATTTTAGAGCTCAAATATCTTTTTTTGTGTTTTTCTGATGACAGCATGACCGACTATAATTTTCTTTCTTTTTACTTCTTATAGTAGCCAAAGAAATTAGGCGTGGTCATTAAAAATAGGCGTGTCTATGGGTGTAGTCAAGGGGAATGGTCCAGGACAATCTTCAAGAAAAATATGTCCAACCAAGCGTGTGAATAATGATCACGTTTATAGAAAAATAAGTGTGACAGAATGTGTGTCCAATAAAAACAATCAGGGCCAAGGGTTTGGTTAATGGGCATTCTCAATAGAAGTGAGCGTAGTTATCAAACATTATTAAGAGAAACACTTTAGAAAACTGAAAGATGCCTATAAAAATGGCTGAGTTAACGGGCGCTGAAAAAAAAATGAAAGTGTCAAATTGAGTTGTTGAAGGGCGTGGTCATGGAAGAGAATAAAGCCCTTTTCAATTATTGAGAAAACGACGGAGGGATCTTTTCATAATATAATAGTTTTTTTATCTAGTAATATGAATATTAGTATGAACGTGTTTCAAAAACAAGGCATTGTGGCTTTCTTTGGCAGTATCAGTATTGAAACAATGCCAGGCAGATCCTCAAGGCTGTGCAAATGTTTAGTATCAAAATGTTTTCTCGCCCCATATTCCGCCTGAAGGTCGGAGGGATCGGACGTTGAAAGGTAGCATGAAAAATATATTCCATTGGGATCTGTAAAAGCATTGGCGTGTGAAAATGGGGAACAATCTTAAAAGGGGGCCAATCTCTAAAAACATACTCGAAAAAGGTCGGACTGTGCTGGGTCCAAAATGAATGATGCTAATAAATCAGATCAATGTCTCCTCTCTTGGATACATTTGAGATTTTAAATTAACCCGAAAAAATATAAAAAGTCACATTAAAAATTTATATTAGGTTATGTCATCATATTATTGTTACATTATCATGTAAAATGGCACAATCTGATGCGCTTTAAATTGAACTTAGAGAAAGTCAGCTGATTTAAAACTGGTCATCGAAAGCCAGGGAATGTTAGGAAAGCCCTGAAAGCGTCAGAGATTTTTTGATGCACTGAAGTTGTCGTTTAGGGAAATCCCACAAATTATGTAAGTCGTTTTTCTGAAATTTTCAATCCCTTTTACCACCGTGTCAAATACCGTGAGATTTAATCTGAAATCCCCCCCCCCCACCAAAAACATTTAGAGAATGAAAATATATATAAATTCGGGTAATTAAAGAAACGTGGAACCATAATGAAATTAGATTTAGAAAGAAAAATGTTCGATAACAATTTTGTTAAACTTTTTTTTTCTTTGAAAATTTAACTGCTCATTTGAAAATTAACTTTTTTTAACCTTTTTGTCTTGAAAATTAAACAATTTGGTGAAAAATGTATTTCTTTCCTGACTGAAGAACCTTTCTGGGTTGAAAATTGAGAACTTTTGTTAAAAATTGTTCTTTTTTGTTTGAAAATTCGTCTCTTTCGGTAGAAAATTGATCTTTTTCGGCTCAAAATCCAATGGTTGAAAGTTGAAATATTTTGTGAAATAATTATTACTGTGGTTAAAGATTCATCATATTAGTTGAAAGTTCATCCCTCTCGTTAATATATTTTTTTTTTTTTTGGTTCAACATTAATTGTATGAATTAAAAATGCAACTTTTCCATTTTTGGTTGAAAATATTACTTTTTTTAATTGATAATGCGACTATTTGTTTAAAAATTCAAGTTCTTGTTGAAGTAATAAACCCCATCGTTAAAAACTGTTTTTATTTGTTAAAAATTTAAATATTTTGTTGAAAATTCATCTGTTTTTGTAGGAATGTTATGTCTTCAGTTAAAAATCATACTATTTTCGGTTGGAAGTTAATAATTTTTGCAGGAAAGTCTACTATTATATTTTTGATTGAGAATTCATTTTCTTTTGTTGAAAATTGTATTATTTGTTTAAACTTTTTATCTTTTCGTTCAAAATGTAACTATTTTGGTAGAAAATTGAACTATTCGGTTGAAAATGAATTTTTTGATAAAAAATTCATCTGTTTTTGTTTAACATTGAACTATTTTGAGAAAAAAAATATTTTTTTTTAGAGTGAAATTATTATTTTCATTGTTGTTGAAAATTCAACTGAGTATTTTTGGTTGAAAATTTATCTTGTTTAGTTAAAAATTCATGTATATTGCTGAAAATTCAACGTTTTCTGATTCATTTTCTGTTTTTCCCAGGAAGTTGTAAATCTTCCAGATGTGGGAGTCGCAACTAGATAAATCTAAAGAAATTCTTTTAGAAAGAAAAAAAATAATAATCGGAGCCATAGAGAATTATATCCCAATATAGGAAATTTTGAATCTTTTTTCATTCTGAAGTTCAAAATTTTCCAAAAAATTCCTTGTTTACAAACATTATGTCGGTCGCGCCTAGCCTATGACTTTCAATAAAAAGTATCACAACTGCCACTCGACATATATGAATAAAGTTGTGCTTCCTCAAACTAAACCAGTGAAATTTTCACTGTTTGAATCAGTGACTAAAACAGCGTTACTTTATATACCAGTCACGCCAAGTGATAGATTAAACTAGTGATATAGCGCTCCATGCGACCAAGACATCTCGTACGCGCGTGTCACCAGTCGGGTCTTTGTATTTTCCGAGTGAAAACGAAGATTATTGTTTCTAGTGTTTTTGTGAGAAATATTTGGTGTCTGGATGTATTAAGAAGGGGATATGATATCTTTTACTTGAAAGTGAGAAGGCCCATGACCACTTGGGTTTGACTTTGAGCGACGCGACACGTTGACGTAATGACGGGCCTCTCCACAATTAGGCGCAATATATTATATTTTATTTTATTATATTGAAGCCCGGCCTTCATTTATTGTTGTGAGAGTGAAGTGGATTTTTCAAAAGGTACTTTTGCAAAGGTTTGCACAAAAGTGATGAATACCTAACCAGATGACACTGATTAAGCAAGTGACAGAATTCGACTGAGTGAACAAGTGTAATGTCACTGATTTTTAGTGAAACACTTTTGGCTCTTTCAACCAGTAAAATTACACAGTTTCATCTGAAAAGAGTGTAAACATTAATTTTGGATCCACAAAAGTGGATCATTTTGATCTAAAGTTGATATTCAGAACGATATGCAACGGTTTGATATCCTGGGGCTTACGATGTAATTAAAACTTGAATCGTATTTTTGGATTGACGTTAATGCAAGGAAAATCAGTATTTAATTTACTAATCTATTTGGAAGTTTAGCTTTTAAAGCAGATTAATGCACTACGGGAGCCTTATTGTGCTTTAGACAATACTCGTTTGCATAACAGCACCACAATGGGAAAGACCATATTTTCCACTCCCTCGCCATTCGGAGAAGTTACTGCAAGTTTTCTGAAATGCAAAAACTCAAGTGCAGTATGTTGAACAGTTCTCCATTTGGCTTGAATTCCTTCTCGCATTTGCAACCTCCATTGTGAAGACCTGGGTTTTACGGTTCTATTTTCCTAAAAGTTCAACGGTCTTCATACATTCATATATTCGTAATCCTCTTTCTTGCCAATTTAGCACAAAATTTAAGGAAATTTGTTCCTCTTGGATTTCTCGAAATTTAGTGAAAAATTATCTGCACAAGAATGAATAACATTTCAATAAAACGTGACTTGATTGAAATTTGAAATAAATTGAACATTTCTAGTAGCGATTAGTTTAAGAATTCAAATATGGACTGAAAGTACAGGAATTTAATTTTAGCTTGCTAACTCGCTGCGCGGGTTTGTTGAATTCCACATCGATAGGAATGCGAATTCGTTCGTTTACGAACGTTCCAGAGTTTTGAATTGTTTGAAAGGTTAAAACTGTGGGTGGAAATCCCAACCGGATATTAATAGGTTTATTTACGCGAGCGGTGAAAATTTGTATGCAAATTCCTGTCCATACAAAATTCAGGAGTCGCAGAGGGGTCACATGGAAAATTGCGGTATGCTTTCTGGAGTGACATTTCAGTGACCAATTTTTATTAAAATTTTCAAAATTTTGATTCTAGACAAGCATAAGACTTCTTTATGATTTGCTGCAATATACTATCTGAACGCTACTGTAATTAGAAGTCTCTTTATTCTTTCTCTTGGAACCTCCACTATCCGCTCTCTGTGGTTTTGTTACAGGGACTTTTATTCGCCCGGAAAATTTTCCATTGAAGTTACCTTTTACTCTTGTAATTCGAAAATAATCAGCTTGAAATACAGCTTTTATTTCAAGCTTTAAGATATGTACTAGATAAATGGTTACTGTTAATAATTATGTATCCAAAATAATTAAATTCTTGACTGAAGGAAAAAACATTTCTTATAAAGTAAAACCGTTTTATCTGCAGTGCGTTCAGTAAATTACAGAGGGTCCAGAAAGCATCAAAAGAGAGCAAAGCTCATAAGGACGTTAATCATTCATGGAACAAAAGGGGTTGTAACTTTGATTTGTACTTCAGTACTTGTCTCCTCTGTCGTATATTTAATTACAACTACTGACGCAATCCGCCTCCACCGTTTCGCTGCCCTGCCGAAGAGATTTAGTTTACATGAAACAGAGATGTGTGTAGAGCAATTTTGATCTTCAACCAACTATAAATTACTATGAAAAAAACGAAAAAACTTTTTCTGAAAATATATTGCTGGAAAGTTACAAAATCTCGAATGAAAAAAACGCAGAAGGAGGAAGGAATCTTTGTCGGTGCTAATTCTAAAACATTTCCACTACTTACACCCTCCCCTTTAACAAACTCATTAGCCCCTGCCTTTCTTCACCACGCCTCTCTACCAAATCCTATCTGCTAGCATCCCTTATTTCCCCTCCATCTTACTCAACCCTTCACTAGTCACACATATACATTCCTTAAACCCCTATACCACTTACCCCCTCTTACTACTATTTACCCCATGTTTCGATCATCTACTCTCATCAATCCCCTCTCCAATCTTACTACATTCATCCTTTCAGCTCTCTGATATCTGCACCCATATTTCACCCCTTCCATCCCCAGAAAACTTTATATTTTAACAAATTATCCACTTTATCCCTACCTTTTTCATTCTTTTACTTTCTCGAGAATGTGAACACTCCTTCCCATCACACTAAATATCTCTTAATATTAATTTGTGAACCCCTATGACCCTCACATCATCACCTTCTTCTGCTTGATATGGGAACCCTTTGTTCTCTATTCATATCCTCTGATCTCAGCTACCTACCCTGATCTCCACCGTTTCAATCACAATTCCCTCTCACTTATATCTTCCTTATACTCATTATGCCCTCATCTTTCTCCTCTTACCCACTCCTTTGATCTACCCGCTCCCCCTTACCAACCCTTCTTCTAGTATATTCCTGTTCCAGTCACCTACTGTTACCCCCCCCCCACATCAATTCCTTTTTACGTTAAGCCCTCTTACACCCGTCCATCATCTTCTTATGATCCTCTACTATATCCTTCTTACCCACTCTACTACATAATCGTCTCTCACGACCCTTGGCTTCTGAGTCCCGCTTTCCTACTTTTCTCTCACCCTCTCCATCCACCCGTATCATAACTCATTATTTACCCTACAGTAAAAAGCGATTAAATAGAAGCAGTTCAAGTTTAAGTTACATTCTTTCATGACTATTTTACTTTGGCATATATCTGTAAAAAAAGTATTATTTCAGGACTAATATCAGGTATTATATAAGACTCAGAAAAAACAGTCTTGAGTGGTATTAAACCGCTGGTGGGAATCAAGATTTATTTGCTGTACATTGAAAATAGCAGCATGAAGATCTCCTACTCAAAAACAGGACACCTAACAAATGATACCGTAAATGTAATCTTTACAGCGATTTTAGAGTCATCTTTACCTGCAAAAAAATTACCTTCACGTGTTAAGATTTACCCACCACGTGGGAAATGGTTATCATGACAAATCTATTAAATCTTGTTTTATTTCAATGCGAAAAAATTCAACTTTATCTTGAAAATTACCCTTGACAAAAATTATCTTGTGTTTTTTTTCTGTGTAGAGAAAAGTAAGAGAAGATACTTTGGTAAGGCTATATGTAACTTGAACACGGTCGTCACGCTACAGCTTGAAGTCCCCCCCCTTGAGTTTGAAGAAATGACGTTATAATTAAACGGCCCCTAAACTAAAAAAGTTGAAATTAATTTAGATTCTGGAGAGTTTTTAACAATACATAATCATCTCTAGATATTTACAGTGAAATTCTGCACTGCATTCGCGTGACGTCATGTCATTATGACGCTTATATAGCTCGCTGTGAAATTGCTTTAATATGTTCCATACACATGACAGTATTAAACGGCTGCAGTATTAAACGCTTCTATATCTGGTGAATCGTGACCTCTTTACTGTCCTCAATTTACGTACATATCTCATTTTATCAATCAAATTTTATGTACAATATATAGTTTATTATTTTATTTCTTCTATTACTTTTCTCTGCTTTTGATTTTCACACTTTCACTAACTTTCATTCCCATTGATTAATATATTCTTGGCAATGAAGAACAAATTAAGGGTGGCAGTACAGAACTAGATAAACAAAAAAATAAGAATATTCCAAAACACAGTGGGCTGGGAGACCACCAAAAGTGGCCAAGAACCAACTTCGAAGTTATTAACGGGATACTTGTTTTACATAATATAGATGGTTTGAAGAAACTTTTACCAAACTTCATAATATTGAAACTATTAGTCTTAATTCTAGAGCGTTATGAATTTCAGAAATGCTTTTTTTTTGTACTGTTTTTTGAAGAAAAGCTTTGAAAAGCTCATTCATAATGTTATGAATCAAAATGTTACAATTTTTCCTGCTCATTAGAGTGGTCAAAAATTAATAAGATATAGAAAAGCAATCGAAACCTTAGTTTGGTTTTGAATTAACTCACGTTGAACTCATGCATTTAAAGAATTCACAACAATAGACACTACGAGTATTTGAATCAAAAGTTCCCCGAAGTTACATCTTGTATCTAAAGTTCTATAGTGGTTTCAGGTTCATTATGATGTTTTCTACTAGTTTATTTACCACTTTCTGTCACCTTTGACATTTGACGAAGATATTAGCAAATGAAGTTGAGCATGTGGTAGACCTTGGATACTGCAACTTTTGTATGCTAACTGTAGGCGTTCAAAGAAAAAACTAGATAAACCCCCTTGTACTAAGTTTCATAGAAATATTTGTGAGAATTTAGAAATTTTAGGTGTTATATTGGATCTGCAATTTCCAGTTCATAAATTTTGATACCAAATTCTAAATCAGCGACCTCAAAAACCCCCTTGAATTACGTTTCATACAAATATGTGAAAATTTAGAAATTTTATGCACCATATTGGATCAGCCATTCAGAATTTAGGAATGCTGACGTCAAATTCGGAGTCAGCGAGCTCAAAAACACCCTTATATCAAGTTTCATATAAATCCAAAGAAATTTTGAATTTTTGCCACTTTTTGTGGTCTCCCAGCGCATAGTACAAAAGAGCGAATAATATTGTGTAAAATCGAAACCAATATTTATAGGAAAAACAAACGCTCACTCTCGAGTCAGAGTGCTTTCTTTTAACAGGTAAAAAATTTTTTATCTATAAAATGTATCAAAGTTGAAGGAAACATATATGGTTATTGACAATCTCAAAGTGGTTTTAATCTAAAATTGGACCAGGCTTGAATGCGAATTGCGATGAAAACTTCAATTTTTCGTTTAAAAGTAAAATAGAATCATGCTTTCGAGATATTGAATTCCTGAATACGGGCATATAAAGTTTTATATAAAAAAGCTAGCCAATTCCGTGAAAATCGACCAAAAATGTTGACATAACAATTTTTTGTTTTTCAATATCGGCTTGGATAGTGGTTAAAAAAAGATTTTTTAATTCTTTATAAAAATCAAAAACTACTCTCGAGATGGGGGAGATGTTACGAGAAACTTAAAATTGATGATCGCGATAACACAGTATGACAGGCATTTTTTTCTGCTAAAAATCCGAAAAAAATAATAAAATATATTATTTTTCTTCATTAAATGATAATAGTTTTCAAAAATATCAATACTCGAAGCATGAAAAAAATTATCATTGCCTTAAAATTGTGACTAAAATTTTTAACGAATTTCGTTTTGTTTTCAATATTGTATCGAAAAACATTGTTTTGAAATAATCCTTTTACCCAAATGTGTATTTGATTTTTTAAGATTTTTTTATGCAATAAACTCATTTTCGATAAAAATGTTGATTATCTACTTCTGTACTGCAACCCTTCAAATATGATTTAGTAACCTACTAATTTCCTCGTACAGTAAGATAAATATAGTTTTTTATAACGTATGTATGATTTAAGCCCTTTTCGATGCATATACAGCGGGCCAAATCATTGCTTTTCAAGAATAGTGACGTCATCAAAAGTACACTTTTTTGCCCAAGGAGTAAAAGTGTAAAGCAAGAGGGAAATAATGAAAATTATAAATCTATAAGCTCATATTTTGGGATCACAAAAAGTGAGCAATAAGCAATCAGACTGTTTGGCAGATTGCACCAACTGAAAGCGATAATTTACCATAACTTACGATTAATTACTCCCCGTGGAGGGGAGGGTGGGATATAATATACTGTTGTGAAAGAGACGAAATTTATATTAAATTCCGATGGCTGTTGAGTATCTGAAAGGAATATTAAGATGGACACGTCAAATACTGAAAAGATGCGAAAAGAGGACAGGGATGGTTGATTCACTGGACGTCGATTTCCATTACGAATCAGTCCCTCTTGTCATGGGTCAATGGGAAATTCAATACATAAGAAATGTCATCGGCAAGACGATATTTTCTAGCTTTCATCCACGAATTCGTATTCCTCATCGACTTAGCACACTTTTTCTATATCTTGTTCGATTGGATATTTTATCGGGATTTGTATGTTTGCTGAAGGGTCAACGAAAATTAACTTACTCTCAAACAAAAGTCAAACTCGTAACAGTGTTTTTTGTGTGGACCTTTGGCTTACTTTTCTTTCCTCGTTTGTTTTCCTCTGACTTTTGCTACATCAGCATTCGGAGGAAAAGTATTATCAGAATGGTATATATTGGTCTTGTTGGGTCAAAAGGAAAATGTCTTTTGAGGGGAAATTATTAAGAAAGAATATAACAAAAAATTAACCTGAATTGGTAATTCTTTTAACTCCTTTTTTTATTCTGTAACTATTTTATTTTCATAATATGTAATACATTGAAAGTACAAAAATGATTTTCTGACTTTACGAGTTGAATACGAAACCTTAGCCAGATGTTCTTGTTGTGGGGTGAAGTCTGGGCTTTGATCGACTCTCTTCTAGCATTATTACATTATAACGTTGGATGTGGATTGTATAATGTACGTATATAAGTGTTACTGCATAGATTCTCTGTACGCAAGGGCGCACGCAATATCACAGAAATTCCGGCAGCCCTCTGGATTTCTCTGCTTTGTATTTCGGCTGTCTTAACAGCAAATGCATTTTAGACAACCGTGCGAGACGTAGCGACGTTTTATTAAAACGCGCATCAGAGGAAAATGAGTTCCCTTTTTAGGTGCAAGAGTGGCATGTACCGTGAGATTTGCACCATTTTATATGCATTTCAAAGACCTATTCACTATTCCACTATCTTCTTTTCTCTTCTGTCTTCTCAAAATTCTTCCCGCTACATAATTAACTAGCGGAAAATTGATAGAAATTTGTAATTTCATATCCCATTCAACAAAATATGACTCCTTCTAAAAGAAAACCTTATTCTTTTACAAAGGGTTATCATTACTCTAAATTGGATAAACCGTATGATCTATTTATTTACATAAGAGTCAATTGACCCTAACTGAGCAATTTCAGTAAAAGAAGTTTAGAAGAAAGTGGAACATGTGAAATATGTGTCGCATGGATTAATATTTCGGGCGCATTACTGTTTTTCTGGGACGATGGAAGAGCAGATTCGCAAAGTCTCGGGTTTCGGTGTTTCGCGAAATGATGCAACGCGCGACTATTTCGGTGCCGACCCGTACTCGACCTGGAGAACCTGCCGCTCCAGACTCATATATATGTAGGAAATAGCCAGAATAACCGAGAAAATGTAAGAGTTCGTTCATTTTCGTCTCGTGCCTCGACGATCCTCCTACTGGTTGCGGTTTTCCTGTTTCGTATATGCCACGTATATGTATAACTGGGTCAGCTTTGCCACGCGATAGTAGGCATACATTTTTACAAAAATTCACGTAATTTCAGAAATGTTCACGTATTTGTTTTTAGAGTATCATCCGATCGAATACTCTTCCTCAGTTTCATTTTTGATCACAAATTGCACACCATCATCACCCAACCAAAGACCATAGTCACTGAACCAAAAATCTATCATCACCCAACCAAACATCAATATTATCTAACCGAAAACTATTGTTACCAAACCGAAAAGCACCATCATCCAACTGAAGGCCATAGTAACTACACCGAAAACTATCATCCTGCAACCGAAACCCGTAGGTAAGAGATTGAAGACTATTATCATCCAAACAGAAACCAAGGTTACCTAAAAAAGAACTGTCATTATACAGCCGGAAACCCTTAGTTCTTAATTGAACGCCATCATAACCAAAGTAGAAATCCTCATCCTTTAACCGTAAACCACAGTTATCGAATCTAAAAATACTAAAGAATTGTCATTGTTTTTATGAAGAAAAAATCAATATTTGATTTAAACCAATCATTATTAAAAAATTAGAGAAGGCCATTCCCCAGTCGAGAATTATAATCATCCAACCGAAAGCGATTTTTGTCGAATCAATAAGAATAATCATCCAATCAAAAACAATCAGTACTCACATAAAACAAATATTTAAAAAAACTATGTATAAACCATCATCACACAACTAAAGACTATAGCTACTGTACTCTAAAATATCTGAACATTAGCAAACATCATTACCAAATTACAAACCACCCTTACTAATTGGAAACCATCATCACTGAAAACTATCGTCATCATCCAGAAACCAAAATTCTTCAGCCACAGACCAGGAGATACAAATAAACTATCATACTCTTTTAAGAATCATGCATATCAAACTGGAAACTATTATTGTCCAAACGAAAACTATCGGTATCTAATTCCAATCAATCAATAAATAACTATAAAATATCTTTCTTCATCAAAAAATTATAGTCACCCTACCGATAACTATTATAATTCAATCCGTGATTATCACCATCCAATCAAAAACCATGAGTACTTCATTACACCCATCATTAACATAATGCAAACCATCACTGCCCGTCTAAAAAATATTAGTATCCGAATGAAATAAATTATTGATATATTATAACTAAGGGTGTGAAAAAGCTCAAAACTTCGAGTCGAGTCGAGCCAACTTTCTTCGAGTCGAGTTGAGTCAAGCTCGAGCATGCTCGAAAGTTTCGGGTTCTCGAAAGTTTAGAGTTCTCAAAGACATTCCAGTTCTCGAAGTCATTCGAGTATTCGAAAGTTTCGAGCTGCTCGAAAGTTTCGGGTTCTCAAAGCTTTTGAAATTAGCAAGAATTTCTTCAAACCCGATACTAGCGGGATTTTCGAATTGCTAACAGCGATTTTAGAATGAAAAGTAAAAATTCGAGATTTTTTATCCCAAACGCCGACTAAATTTTTGAGAATTTCAATAAATTGTGAAATGAAAAATTTAATAAACTGACGGATTTCCATGAGACTCAGTATAATTGAGTTTTTTTTTGGGCTTCTGATCATAAATATAGTTGAAATTTTTAAGAAATTCATTATATTTAGGGATGTCGTCAGTTGATTGAATTTTCACAGAATTGGATCATCGTTTTGGGTGAAAAATCTTTAATTTTTATTTAAAAATCGCTGTTAGCAATCCGAAAAACCTCGTAGTATCGGGTTTGAAAAAATTCTTGTTAATTTCAAAAGTTTCGAGTTCTCGAAGACATCCGAGAACTCGAAAGTTTCGAGTTTTCGAAGACATTCGAGTGCTCGAAAAGTTTCGAGCTTTCTGGAAAGCTCGATCTCAACTCGACTCGGCTCGACTCGAACCGGATCGAGCTCAGCTCGACTCGACTCGAAAGCTAACAAGCTCGACTCGACTCGTTCGAACTTTTTTTCGAGTTTTTTACACACCCCTAGTTTAAAATAATAACATTTACAAGCTTAAGCATTTTCGGATATCCCGTTAGGTGGAAATTGGGACATCCCAGGGATATCCCCAGGATGTCTAAGATATCCATGGGACGTTTCTGCGATATTAAAAAAAAATTGTTAGAGGTTGCAAGCACCTTTGATTTAAAAGATCAATAACCTTCTCTTGATTACGAATATATTGGTTAATTTTGAAAATCCTGGTCAGTTTTTGTTTAAACGATTTCTTAAAAAAAAATTTTAACAATTTTTCAACAATTTTATTATTTATCAACAACAAAAATTATACATTTTTTTTAGCATTTCTGAGCAAAAATACAATTTTTTGCTTCTTGCACTTCTTTCGTAGGATAAGCCGTTTGCAATTTACAGCGTTACAAACAAATGATTTTTTAACAAAATTGACATACTTGCACAGTTGTGCTCAGAAAAAATCTAAAACTTGTACATTGTCTATACAACGGGTTAGATCTCTTAAAAGCAAAACCAAATCTTTCGATCGAATGAAAACTTCTCTCCACGAACTGTTCGGCTAAAAAATTGCTATTTCTAAGAGGAAATCATATAGAATTTTCATTTGTTAATAAAATAATCCAGGCCAACCAGTGTCAACAGTTTTTCTAAAACTGTTGAAAAACCTATACCTATCACGAATAACATTTTTTATGCTTCATAAACTCTCTTTCTGCATTGTTTAATAATCGTTATAAATAAAAACCCTCAATGACCAGGATCGATTTTTAAAAGTTTTTTGTTAATCTTCCATACAAGATAAAACTTTTTACTGACGTGATATTTTCATATACGAGAAGTTATTATTTATGCACAGACCTTTAAACAATAAATTTTTATAAATCCAGACTTCCTTGAATAAGTGCGTTTTTCTTGGGAAAACTAGTAAAATTTACAATCTTGAAAGATTTTGAAATTTGAGAACAGAATTCTGTTGAAAAGTACTGCATGAGGAACCTGAATATACATAATTAATTTATTGATCCATTGTACTTTAAAAAATTCTTATTTTTCCTTAACTTTGTGCAAACTATCAGAAGGCAGAATTTTGAAAATGGAAACAGGCTAGATCACATTTACAATTTCAGAATATGGCTCACTTTTTGCTAATTGAATTTGTAAAATTTCACTAGTAATTACTTAAATGTCATCAACGTTGACTTGAGGAGGCAATAAAGTATCTTTGGCGCAAAAAAAAAACTATATGCAGTTCAAATAACTCATACTTATTCAAGCTGATCCAAGTCAAATCACTTTTACAAAGTTTGATAAATGATTGCAATTTTGTATAGAAAATTACAAAAATGTACAATCGAACAAAATTTTGAAAACCGAAAACAGAACTCGGTTGAAAAGTAGCGCATGAGTAATCTGAATATGCATAATTAATTAATAGCCCATTGATCCATTATATCTTTAAGATTCTAAAAAACCCTTATCTTTCTTAACTTTGTTCAAACAATCAAAAAGAAATATTTTGAAAATGAAAACACTCAGAATTTTTTTTTTTATCAAGCAAACACTTGTTTGGCCCCATATAAAAGATAGAATTTGTTTGATTCAAACAAACATTTTCCCGATTGCATCGCGTCGTTTAATTAAACTTTTTTACTGCCAAGTTTTCCGTGTTTATAACTTTTTTCAAATTATTATATACAGTCCTAAATAATTTTGTTTACGAAGCAATTAGTTTTCCACTGTTGAATTACGAAATATCTTGACTACTCGAATTAGTATTTTTCTACTAATATTTAGTGGCTCACTTTTCGCTAATCGAATCTGTAAAATTCTACTAACAATTGGTTAAATTTGATCAATTTTGATTCAGAGAGCAAAAAAGCTTGAAAACAAAAATATTAATCTTAGGCACAAAATAAAACTTTTTACTATCGCGACATTTTCTCGTACGGCGAGCCATTATTTATTCACAGCATTTTAAACAATATATTTTTCATACATCTATGCTCCCCTACAAGCCACAATTTGCAACTTATCAAAAAATGTGCTCTCGAAATCATAAGCGGGTTTAAAAAAAGAAAATTTCTACAAAGAGATGCTAAAAATGATTTTCTAACATTTTGTCACCAATAAATAATAAAATTGATAACAAAAATTGTTTCAACAAAATCAGATCAGGATTTCAAAAAAAATTAAGATATTCGTAGTCAGAGCATACAGAAGTGTTAGTGACGACTCGATTAGACTATTTGTAAGAATATACTCTCTAAATCCGAATAAGTAGAAATTCTACTAATGCAATTAGTACTACTAAATGAAATGGTGAGATTCATGTTACTAAATGAATTAGTAATGGTATTCTCGAGGGTATTCTACTCATCTGCTTAGTACTGCCAACTTACTAATTCAATGAGTAGCAATGAATTGCTATGGAAACATAATTTAATAATTTTTTAAATACTTTCTGCTGGTTTTTGAGTTTTAATTGAGAAACGATAATGTTTTCATAATTTATATTCTAAGTTTACATAGTTATATTAATAATAATTGTGCGTGAACGATGCAATATTTAAAACTGAAACGGTATTGGGATCCGCTGCGCTGCAATACATCAACTATTTTTTCAGTGCGGCCAAAATGTGAACTCGTGAAATCAGGTAGAATAACAGCGTCGTCAGAAATTAGAATATTAAAATTATTATTATTGTACAAAATCTTTCATAGATAATAAAATGAGATTTCTATTACAATTTTAATAATTTGTACGAAGTAAAAAAAAATTAGGTTGTCATGAAATCATTGTATCGATGATTTTTAAGTATTTTTTCATGTTTCAAACTTATCACTTTTGAGGCAGCACTTATAATCAACAGATCCAGTTTTCCTGAGCGACAACAATTAATATTCAACCTAAATTTTAAAAAGAATTAAAAACTCTTTTGTATTCCAAAAAGCCTTTTTTGAACCACTGTACTGGTAAACTTCGAATAAGTTAAAATAAAAGTATCTACAATCTACATACTTTAAAGCGCCAGAATTTTAATTTAGTTTATTTAATTTTTTAATGTGAAAATTCAACTTTGATCGTTTTTAGTTGAAAATTTAAATATTCATCTCTTTGCTTGAAAATTCAACAGCTTGCCTGCAATTGTTTCTCTCCCTTCAACGAGTGAAAAATATTTTTAAGTTGAATTATTATGCTTGATGAATAAACTCTAGAAATACATAAAAAAAATGTTTAGTTTATTTTATGCGCTCTATATGCATATAAATAGCATTTTCTCGAAACAATGTTTTTTACCGTTTGTTAAAAAAATCTCCGAAACTACCAAATCGATTGGTCTGAAATTTTCACCACATATTCAATACATATAAATCAACCGGTGGTAGCAAATTTTTTCACATAGATGCAAAAGAAACAAAATGGCGCCGAATAAAATCAAAATGAAAAATCTCATCTTTTTTACTTATTTTTTAAAAGAAATAATAGACAAAATAATATTTTTATATAAATCTGCTACCACCGGTTGATGTATATGCATAGAATATATGGTAAAAATTTCAGACTAATTGATTCGGTAGTTTCGGAGATTTTTTTAACAAGCGGTCAAAAAAGTGGTTTCAGAAAAGTGCCATTTAAATGTATATAGAGCGCATAAAATAAACTAAAAAAAAATTTCAAATGTATTTTAGGAGTATATTTATCAAGCATAATAAGTCCTACATCAACATCTTTCTTGATGTTTAATAAAAAAGTTACAAATATAGAATTTTTTTCGCGCGATCGAAAGTAGAATCCTGCCTTAATCGTGATAAATGACAACAAGCGAAAATTGTAATTGCAAATGATCTTTTAACAAAGGGAAGTAATTCTTTTCTTAATATTTTACTACCACATTATAATTTGTAACAACAAAATTACTGATACCGAAAACGACATTTCTAGGAAAATTTAAAATGATTTATTTTAAAGGATTAATTTTAAGATTTGAAGATTTCAAAATATGTCGAAAAATAATCTGGGAGTTTTTAAGAAAACTTTTTTAATTTTACAATATTTTAACATTTTTTAGAAACCCTGCATTATTTCAAAATATATCAAACAGTTTTAGACGTTTTGAAAAGATTAGAAAATAACGTAAATATTGAAAAGGGTTTAAAACATTTGTTTGGTTGTAAATTAATCTGTTTTGGCTTAGAATTCAACTATTTTGTTGAAAATTTGTCTTTCCTAGTTGAATTGAACTGTAATTTGCTAACTTTTTTATTTTTTAAATATTCAATATAAATTTGAGCATAAAATATAATAATAATGATAATAATTCATCTCTTTTTGGTTGAAAATTTAAATAATTTGTTAAAAATTCATTTTTTTGTTGAAAATTGATTTTTAAACCTAAAATTGAACTATTTCATTTTTTGTTTAAAATAGATATTTTTTAGTTGAAAAATTCATGTACTTTGTCAAAAGTTCTTCTTTTTTGGTAGAAATTTAATGTTCTTTGCTGAAAATTCATTTTTTTATTGAAAAATCATCTACTTGCTTGAAAATGATTTTGTCTTTGTTTCGAAAATTCGTATTTTAGAACTGAAAATTCAACTGTTTGGTCAAAAATTGAACTGTTTCATTGAAAATGAAACTTTTTCGTTGAAAATTCTTCTTTTTTTATAGAAAATTCGTCTCTTACAATAAAAATGAAACCTTTTTTTGGTTAAAAATGCAACTGGTTGAAAAATAATCTTTTTTGGTTGACGATTCAATTATTTTGTAGACAATTCGTATTTTTTCAAAAATAATTTAAAGTTTGAAAAGATTTCAAAACATTTAAAACAAAATGCAGATTTGTGAAGATTTTGAAACAAAATTTTCTTAAGATCATGGGCAAATTTCAAATGATTTTTTATTTTACAAAATGAATTCTCAGAGAAAATTGAAACAGATTTCAAAGCATTTCCAATAATTTCATAAGAATTCAAAAAAGAATATAAAAGATTTTAAAGCAACATTTTTTAATTTTGCAAGATTACCACATTTTTAGAAAAAAACTCGTGTGAGTTTAAGAGATATTTAGAAGTTTTGAAAAATAAAAAAATTATTTATAACTTGTATTAAAAGATTTCAAAAAATTTTGAACCAAATGTGGATTTTTGAAGATTTAACAAAGAATTTAGTTTATAAAAAGTAATAACTGTCATTTTAACCTAATCATGCGCTGGTAATTAAGACATTGAATTTGTATTATATTTCCCATAATTATGTATAAACAATATTTCAGATGAGATATGAAATATGAAAATCAATAAGGTTCAGAATCGAAATCAAATTTCTAAACCTCTAAAATAAAATTCCATATAAAACAATATTTTATCTTTGTGTGAACATGTTGAAGACCTTACTCTTATATACATAATTTATATGGCCAATTTTTCACAACTTTGCTTTCTGAATAATTCATCTAATACGTAGAATAAATTAAACATCAGAACAACTGTTATCCGTGTTCTATTCAAATTTATGAAATCAATTGTATACTCAAAAGAGTATGCTTAACACCGTCATGTTCTTCATTTGGTCCTTAACATGAATTAGAGATCTTACTTTATTTAAAAAGAAAAACTATTCAATGTATCTTCAAGGAAGCCATTTATCAAGATTTCGCATGTCGTTTTTTTAAGTAGAACATAGCGGATTGTTTTTGGGTCTAATGTGTTGGCGTGGGCCTGCCATTCTGGAACCAGACTTGAATCGAATAAGCAATTGCTAGAATTTAAGCGAACGTGCGTCAACCACTTATGACCCACTGACCGAAGAATCTCCATAAAGAGGGAAACTGGCATTGCACTGCTTTAAAAACCAGTTCATATTATTCCGTTCCGTTGCCAAAATAATATTTTTTCTGTAAAAAAATATATATCTGGTTCATGAAACGGTATACTGATTCCGATCAATTTTCAGTGGCGTAAACTAACCAAAACCATATAACCCTCTAAAATATAAGGCCCAAAAATAAGGAGCGAAAGCATATTTTTTGAAACCCAAATAAATAATTTTTTCAAATTCCAGCCTTTAAGATCAACAATATTGAAATAGTCAGGGTGACAGGGAAAAGTCAGAGGATTTCTGTAAGGAATACTTTAAATAACTGTCAAGAATAACGAGGGTCAAAAAGAAATAAAGATAGTCACTTTTTGTTCAAATAACTTTTTAGTTTTTTGTTTATGATAAAGTTATTATCGGCACGTTTTTAAATGCAAAAGATCACTTTTCTTTTAATAAATTAACCCATGGATTGACCACATTTGAATTCAGGTCTATACTTATGTTTGAATGAAGTTTTCATGGATTTCAAAAGATTTGAAATATTTCAAGGTATTTTGAAAGGTTTGAAGGAGTGTCAAATAGACTTCAATAATTTGAACGTATTCCAAAGAATTATAAAAGATTTTAATGTATCTTTAAGACATCCAAGGAATTTTTAAGAGCTTTAAGTCGATTCAAAGGATGTGAAATATTTGAGAGTTTTTTAAAAGATTCCTAGGCACTTTCAAATAATTTAAAAAATTTTAAGGAATTTCCAGGGATTCTAGTGATTTTAAGGGATTTGAACAAATTTTCATTTTCAACCATAAGGTTGTAGAATATTTTTGGAGATTCCTATGGACTTTATCAGATTTTCGAGGATTTCACTGATTTGGAGGAATTTTAAAGGATTTTATTTTAATACATTTTCCAAGATTTCATGTATATTTACGGAATTATATAAGATTTTAGTGGATTTCAAAGAATTTGTTCACACGAATAAGGGATTTTCGTAGGTTTTCAAAGATTTTCAAATAATTCAAGGTAATTCCAAAGATGTTAAGGAATGTTTAGGATTTTAGGATATTGTAAAAGAATCCTAAGAATTTGCAGTTGATTTCAATATTTTGAAGCGATTTCAAAGAATTTTACAGATTTCAGGTAATTATATAAAATTTCAAGGAATTTCAAAAGATTTTAAAGGATTTGAATAAGTTTAGATTATTTTAAGTAGATTTTAATAATTCAAAGTGATTCCAAAGAATTTTCGAGAGCTTTCAAAAGTTTCAAGGGATTTTAAAGGATTTGATATTTTAGTTTTTTCAAAATTCCACGTCAAGAGCTTTGAAAAATTTCAAGAAAGTTTTTAATATATTTTAGAAGATTTAAAATATATTGGGGTGTTTTAAAAGATTTCAAGGAATTTTCAACTGATTTTAATAATTTTATGGTATTTCGAAAGATTAAAAATATTTTATTACATTCTGAGACCTTTTCAAGAGCTGTAAGCAATTCTAAGTGATTTCAAAAAATGTTGAAGGATTAAACATTTTTTAGGGAATTTTAAAAGATTTTAAAGAATTTTTAATTGATTCCAATAATTTAAAGAAATTTCAAAGGGTTTGAAATATGTTACGGCATTTTTAAAGATTCCAAGGTATTTTCAAGAGATTAAAAAAATATCTAGGGATTTCCAAAGACTTTAATGATTTAAAAGAATTTGAAAACATTTGTTTGCGGTTGTAAAGAATTTCATAAAATGTCGGTAAATATGGAACGATTTGACAGGACCTATTAGGTTTTAAAATATTTTAGAAAATTCCAAGGGATTCTGTAAGATTTCCGAGAATTTCAATGATTTTAAGGGGTTTTAAAAGGTCTCAAGTTATTTTAATTTTCAGGATTTCAGGAAGTATCCTCAGAATTTATAGAATTTCATGAGATTTTATAATATTTTAAATGATTTCAGATAATATATTCACAAGAAGTGAGGGATTTTGTAGGATTTCAAAGGTTTATAGAGATTTAAATATAAGCGCGATTCATTTGAATTTATTTCGAATTCACCCTGAATTCTTATCAATTTATCCCGAATTCTTTCAAATTATTTTTATTTTACTTGAATTCTTCTAAACTCACCTAATTCTACTCAATCCAATGGATTCGAATTTTTTTTTCAAAATTCATCCTAAAGCCTTTTAACTCACCTCGAAGTTTTAGGCATTTCATCAAATTCCTTTTAATTCTTGATGATTAATCTCATCTCATTTTAACTCACTGAATTCAATGAATTTTGTCATATGTTTAAATTGTTTTCAGTTCACTGGACTTTTTTTAATTTTCTTTGAATTTTATATCAATATCGCCTTAAATTCCTTTAAATTTCCTTAAATTTTACTTAAATCAATGGGATTTTTGGATTTTTGAATTTTTCCCAATTAATTCGAATTCTTTTGAGTTTATGCATTTTGACTTGATTTGAAGTCTTATAAATTTATTCTGATTTCGTTAAAATACACCTGGAATTTTGATAAATTTCATTGAATTCTTTTAAATTTTAAAGAAAATTAGTCACATTATTAAGGATGCTGACTAGTTATCTCAAGCCCAAAAATGAGCATTGTTGAAAATTATTAATAAAGTTGAGGACATTCTTTTATACTTAATCGCAATTTATTTTTCAAGTGAACTGAAGGCGAACTTTGGAAAAAAATATTTCAAGTTAAAATGTTTCATTTAAAAGTTTTGTTGATTGAAGAATTGTTTACAAATCTCTTCGATACGTTTCATATATATTTCTTGATTAATTTTTTTTAATAAAGACGTAGCGAAGAGATTGCTAGAAAGTCTTTTTAAGAATATAATTAGCCGCACGATATTAGGATTAAATAAGATAAAATAAAGAAATAAATATTGTTAAAGAAACAATTTCAAACTGAAATCATTTTTTTCCTAAGTTCACCTTCAGTTCTTTTTCAATAGTAGTCTTATAATTAATTTTATTTTTTTAAATTTGGACTACTTTTAAACTAAGCTTTTTATGATTTAAATAAAACTTCAACATTAAAACATTTTTTGGTTGAATCTATATAAATTAAATATTTTTGACATTAATTATAATTCAGTACGACGGTCTGTCTGTATGCATTGACGATTCTTTAATTTAAGTTTGAATAACGATTGCCATTTAAATAAGAATCAAAAGATTTACAACTGACCTTACTGACATTTTTCGAATGAACACAAATTTAATAAGATCTGGAGTCTAAACCATTTTCAAGAAAACTACCAAAAACTAGCTTTTAACATTTCGGCAAATTAAAATGCAGTTTTGAGTAGATGTTGAATATTTTTTGTTTAAATATACATTCTATGTAATATTTATTTGATATAAAGTTTTATAAAAATTTAAGCAAATCTCTCTCTTACTTTTTCTTGAATGAAGAAACCTCAGCTTTTCTTTGTGACCAAAAAAAAATGATATTATTTTATTTAAAAAAATAAAACAATCTTTTATTATAAATGGCGCTCAGACAATTACAAATAAAATGGGCTTGAAATTGAAGAATGTTGATTTTACCAAGTTGGACAATTTCTAGACGTTTTAAAATCTACAATTTCTGAATTATCAATTTTACATCTAAATTTTTCAAATATAAACAATTTTTAATTGAAGATTCAAAAAATATTCTCATTTAAAATTTAACATTATGTGAAAATATTAAAATTACGAAAATAAGAGTTTTTCAAACATATCTTACTAATTAGCATTTTATTTAAACGGGTTTTAGAGAAATTCATGGAATTCCAAATGATTTCCACGGATTTCAACAAGTCCAAGGAAACAAAGGGCATAAAAAAATTGCGAACGATTTTAAATATTTTAAGTTATTGTAAAAGATTCCAAAGAATTTTAAAAGATTTTGTTACAAAAATGGTTACAACTCTTAATATTACAAAAATTATTGTTATGGATTTTTCATTATTCTTTATGTTTTTAATATTAGAAAATAAAAATCGAGGGACGTGAACGCGCGTACATTTTATTTCAACAGGATTTTTTCAGATAAATTAATGAATAATCTTAATTTAATTTATATCCAATGCATTTAAAACGATTTCTACTTATTTTAATAGATTATGACGATTTCAAGGGATCATAACGAATTTCTTGAGAACTTTAAAGAATAATTTAAATTTTATTCCAAGGGATTTCGAAGATTTTGCGTTTTTTCAAAAGATTCCGAAGAATTTCGAGAGATTTCTTTTTAAAAATTGGTAGAACTATTGATATTCAAAAATTGTCTTTATGCTATCAAACTTCAACTATTTTAAATTTGAGTTTGAGTTCATCGAAGAGTTTTGTTTGCAATCCAAATTCAAAATATGAATTATAGTAAGGTTGAAATAACAAGGTCTTGAACAGAGATATTTAAATATACTTATAAGCATCACAATTTAATTATTAGTTAAGGAATTTTTAAAAAAGGAAATATTCTTGATTATGAGAACGATTTAAAACATATAAAATGGTTTATTTAAAAAATGTTATTTTTTCTGGGGCTTTTTTATATCGTCGTGAAATGGATTTTCAATTACCTAAGTATATAAAAAAAAAATTCTCTAATGGCAGGATATATAAAATATCTTATAAAAAGATTTTTTCTTCTTTTCTAAACGTAAAAATAAATGTTCAATCTTTCTCCTATTTTTCTCCTTTTTCGTGGAAAGATGATCCTATTTCCCCTTTTTTGATCTCTTTTTACGCTATGACCCCTGTATTCATAAAATATTTTATGTTCAAAATGTTACAAGATTAAAATTTGAGTCTTCAAACACTAATGGCGTGAGAAAATGAAAAATTACCGATATTTTTGGAAATGATGTTTTGCGGCCACTGATAGATTATAAACAACGGGGTATTACACTTAAGTCGGTTAGCAGCCACCGACTAGTAGTGGCTATGTACTTAACATCTAATTGAACATTAAATTTAATGCTATTGTATACACTATAATCTCGGATGCACGCGCACAAAATATATGCATGCATATTGCATACAATGTTGGTATAGGTATGAATGTAGACCAAACAACTTTGTTGATATCGCAGAAAACAAAGGTCCACTTAATTTTAATTAGGCTAGTTCAGTTCCCAATTTCCCACGATTCTTCGAAGTAACGTGAGGACTACGCGAAACGAATGAACTAAGTCGCACTATGCGTATGGGAGTTCTCTTTTTTATGGTGCACCAACATTTGCCCCGATTATCCACTTTACTTGGAGCGTAAAACTACCAGTGAATCCAATGAGTTACTTTTTTCAAATAAGTCACTTCTATCCTACCGAGCGGAACTTTCTGGACGGGAATCCTCAACATTCGACTAATATAAGTGACTGTAATATATTATCCAGTGATCTACTAACTTCAATTTTCAGCGGAATTTATAATCATCCGTTCGGTAAAATGAACATAACGGTGGAATTTTTAACCAGTGATACAAATTCTATAGAATTATGGTTCTAAAAGTAATAACATACTAGATTTTAATAAATATATATTAGTGGCTTCTACCAGTATATGCGTTTATTTTTTGGTGTTGTTTAACGTCGCGTTTCAATACAGATCTGTATCCTCTTCGAGTTATTGTTAGCAAAAGATTGTTGAAGATCTAAATCAAAATCTTCTTTGGTTCTTACGGTTTTCGGAGTAAAAAGCAAGCCTTTTTAATTTCAATTTATTAATAGAATAAGACCAACAGCCAGAGGCCAATTACAAAGCTTCCAAAGTACATTGTATTAACTATATTTATAATAATACAAAGTAGACAAAAAGAAAGACGAGAAGAAAAGCTAGACGGAAAGCATATAATGTTACGTGTAATAAAGATATATTCATATATTTATTTATTGCGCGGCTGAGTTAGCGATAAATTCGCAAACTATATTACCAAAAGTATACGTCTGTGAAGAGAAAGATATCCTCATGAGACAAGCAAACACTCACTTCAAATCATAACACATGGTACAGATTTGTGATTCATGATTTAAGCTGAAAGCCATGTAGATTGGATCCCTAGATCTTGTTGATCGCGTACGTATATTAAATGGGATGATTTTTAACAGTGCAGTATAGTCAATTATACCACGAATCAATTCAAACAAGAAAAAAATTCTGGCAAATGTCCGTGTTTCTATGCTTATGGAGATTAGAGATCCAAAAAACTGAGCAATATTCCAGCTTACAATAGATCGTACCAAAGTTTAAAATAACGCGAACATTGCATTACATTGCATTACGCGAGCATTACAGACACTCTCTCGAGAACTACCCCTTGTATTTTGTATTGAAAATTAATTAACTTATCTCCTTTGCGGGAACGAGAAATGTTCATAATCCAACCCTTCTGAATATTGATTTCAAGTTTATTGGATGTGCACCAGTCAACAAATCTATTAATACTTTCTTGGAGGTAAATACAAGAAGTAATATCAGAGGTAGGACAGAATAACTTGAGGTCATTTGCATAAAAATAATTATAGCCAATAATGAATAGAAGCGGTCCAAGCTTAGATCTTTGCGGCACTCCAGAAGTAGTGATAAATTCTACAGAATAGTGTCCACAATGCTGAAGAAAAGTGTCCCTGGAAAACAAATAACAGTGTTGATCAAGTATTTGTAGCTTACTTAATAATATTGCATGGTGTACTTTATCAAATGCTTCAGAGGGTTTGGTGTAAATTACATCAACCTGAATACGTACAGTTAGTAATTGACGAATATGTTGAGTAAATCTCAGCAAGTTGGTAGCAGTGGATCGGCTAGGCATAAATCCATGCTGATTGAACGAGATCGCATGAAAAGCCACACGAGATATAAAATTGAAAATACATAATTCAAATATTTTAGAGAAGCTACAAAATACCGATATGGGTCGCCCATCTTCCAATTAAAAGGGAAATATTCAATTTGATTAGAAAAATTAAACAAAATGTTTAGGGACGAAGCAGAAATTCAGATAATTTTTTAATAAGAGATGATGGGATCAGATTAAAACTTACAAGGGACCATTTTTATGGCATTCCGAATTGACCTTGAGGTTATATAGGTATTATTTAATCCTTTAAGTCGAACTGTGTTAATATGGCCATACGATATAAGAGTCTTTCGATAGGGACAAGATATTTTTCATTCCAATCAGGTTTTGGGAGATTAGATGGACTATCAACTTTCATGAAATAATCTGCGAACAAATTTACAATATCAATAGGATTGAGAAGCTCAACGTTTTCGTACATCATGATCCCTGGAATGCACGTAATGCCTTTCTGTTTCTTTAAATAGGACCAAAAGGAAGTAGAATTGGCAATAATCCCACTTTCGGTATTTTTGTTATATTGCTTGAAAAAGAGCCTAAATCAGTATCTATTTTTTTCTCAAGAATTTAAGATTTGTTGGTGATATGGATCCTTGGTTACAATAACTTTAGATCTATACTTATCTTTCAAACGAATGTTATAGACAATATCTTTTGTAAACTACGGTGGATAAATAAATAAATTCTTCTACTATTAAATTTAGATACGTGAATGTTAAATAGCATGTCGGGTCAATATTATTCTAAGCCACACATAGTCCACTAATATCTGCTCTCTTAAAATTTAGCGTTCTTAGTAGAATGTTATTTATGAAATTAACAGTATAAGATCCAGATTGAGAAATAAGACCTATAGTTGAAGCTGACTTATATTTATTCTCAGGAATAATGGGAAATTCGCATCTGGTAGTGATACTGTTAGAATTCGAAAAGATTAAATCAAAAAGTCGACTATTCTTGTTCAATATTTATTGGATTTCTTAAGCTCAAAAAATTTCATAATATAGGCTAATGATACTGATTTACGATCTAGTGTACCATAAAACAATTTTATACCTTAATATTTTTTCCATTCTTTGCCGATACTGTGTAGAACTCGTAACCTTCTTGAAGTCTTTTGTAAAATTTTTTGCAATTTTTCAAGATATTCTTTATTCAAAGCCAATTAAATAATTACAAGGAACATAATTTCAGAAAAGTATTTTGGTTAGACTGATTAAATTAATAAAGATCCATTTGTGGCTTCTACCAGTATATGCGTTTATTTTTTGATGATGTATAACGAGACGTTTCGAAAGAGACTTGTATCCTCTTCAAGTTATTGTTAAAAAAAGATGGTTGAAGATCTAAATAAAAATCTTCTTTGTTTCTAGCAATTATTTTCGGAGTTTTCGCAGACGCTAATGGATATTTGATCACTTAATCAGTCTAACCAAAATGATTTTTTGAAATTATTTTCCTTATAATTAATTAATGGACTTCAAACAAACAACATCATGAACAACTGCAAAAGTTCCTATAAAATACTTGAAGAAGATTATGATTTCTACATCTCCAGCATCATCAAATAATGGCAAAGACTAGCTTTTTACTTCGAAAATCGTAAGAATCCATGAAGATTTTTGTTTGGATCTTGAACAATCTTTTTTTAACAAATACCTGAAGAGGAACCACGGATAAACGCATATACTGGTACAAGCCACGAATGGATATTTATTCGTTTAACCAGTCTAACCAAAATAATCTTTGACAATTATTTTCCTTAAAATAGTAGATTTTTATTATTCTATAATAGATATATGTATATTTGTAGTAAAAGGAATACGCTATTAAATGCAACGGATTTTTATCGAATGATCTTCAAAAGTCAGAAATTTTGGTACACAGAAAAAACTAGGGTTTCTATTGGAACCAATTTTTGGTTCCAAAGGAGCTGCAACAAAAAGGAACCTCTCTTGCTGAAAAGGAACCCA